>JAJKFI010031954.1:0-15498 GCA_029204185.1 Lerista edwardsae
TTATTATTATTATTATTATTATTATTATTATTATTATTATTATTATTGATGATGATGATGATGATGATGATGATGATGATGTTCTGACACCCTGGTGGTCTCTCCACCCTGGTAACAGTACGAAACATATTTGGAAATTAAATCTAAACTCAAAAGGGATATATCTTCAATGGATTGCATGAGAAGAAGGGAGACATGGTTTCTGGTATATTAACTGCTGCTAACATAACCAAGAATAAGAAAATGTATGTATGAACCATCAGAATGTCTCATGCAAAGTTACTGTCACTCACAGTGCATATGGATGGGGGGTGGGTTGGTAACACGGCAAAATGTGTCAATGGAATGGAAAGATTCAAAAGTCTGGCTGCTTCCCATAAACCAAACACAGTGTTCTGGAGATGGTTTGCTGAACTTGTTGAGAAGCTTCTGATTTGCATTCAGGTGATTTATGAAAGGTCAGGTATCTGGCTTTGTAACAAGCTTTTTCAGTCTTTGGCACTTTTATACAAATCTATAAAATTGGTCAATTTCCTTGTCACATCTCTCATCTGCACTGGGATTTTAACAATTTAGTAATGGATTTCTACTGCGTCCTAATCCTTCAATGGTTCTTATGTAGCATTCGTGCTCAAGCAAGAGTAAATTGCTGCAGAAAAAGCAGGGGCTGGCCAAATTGGACCCTGCCATGAAGCCTTGCAGTTTGGTGGCCGCTAACCACAGCAAGGAGCTCTGACAAGCTGTGCAAATCATGGCGGTCTGGCAATGATGTCTCTGCTGGGTGTCAGGGGTGTAAGAGGCAGGGAACTCCAGCCAGCCCCTGTGGATGCAGGGGGGGTGGAATTGGGGAGAAGGGGGGATTTAAGGTGTAGGTCAGATGGGGAGGCAACAGAGGGAGGCACAGAATGAAGAAGGGGATGAGCGAGTGGAAGATAGGGCATTTGTATGGGGGGGAGGGGAAAGGTTGGAAGAGGAGGAGCTATGGAGAGAAGGAGAAACAATGGAGTGAGAAAGAGGGAGAGGCGAGGCAGATGCCAGCTTGAAGATACTAAGGAAAAGAGAAGGAAGAGGAATCCAAGAGGGGCCAGGGAGACTGGGGAAAGGGGGGGCTGGAAGGAGGATTGGGAAAGGGCGGAGCAGAGCCAAGAGAGCCCAAAGACAAGGCAGATGAAGAAACAGGGAGGCAGGAACAAACAAAAGAGAGCAGGGCAGGTATGAGGGGCAAGGGAGTCTGGCACCTGGAATTTTGTGTACGGTTCTGGTCACCGCACCTCAAAAAGGACATACTGGAGCTGGAAAAGGTGCAGAAGAGAACGACGAAAATGATTACGGGGCTTATGAAGAAAGACTGCAGCGTTTGGGGCTCTTCAGCCTGGAAAAAAGGCGCCTGAGGGGGACATGATTGAGACATACAAAATTATGCACCGAAGGGATAGAATCTGATATTCTTTTCCCTCTCTCAAAACACCAGAACCAGGGGGCATCTGCTAAAACTGAGGGTTGGGAGAGTTAAAACAGATAAAAGGAAGTACTTTTTTACCCAGCGGGTAGTTAATCTGTGGAACTCCTTGCCACAGGAGGTGGTGATGGCATCTGGTCTTGATGCCTTTAAGAGGGGATTGGACGGATTTCTGGAAGAAAAGTCCATTGTGGGCTATAGGCAATGATGGATTGTGCAACCTAGGCTACTTCAGAGTACGGGGTGCAAGGGAGTGGCAGCAGGATGCAAACATCTTGTCTCGTGCCTCCCTGGGGCACCTGGTGGGCTGCTGTGAGATACAGGAAGCTGGACTAGATGGGCCTTTAGCCTGATCCAGCAGGGCTCTTCTTATGTTCTTATGAGTCAACTGGCTACAGCTGGTCTGTGGGCGATGAAAATAGGACATTTTCTACCCCTGGCTCTGCTGTAGCAGGGACTCCACAGGCCATTGGAGACCTGCCCCAGCACCCGGAAGCACAACAGGAAGTGACATCATAGTTGTATTTTCATTTTCTTGGGGGGGAGGTGGTCATAACATTTGATAGAATGAAGATATTACATGCCAGTTTGTTTTATTGCATTCCAAATGAAATTCTGGAGTGAATGATATATAGCATGATAGTAGTATTCCTACAAATTATGATTTAAACAAACTGCAATTTTTACATGACAGTTATATTTTAGTTTTCTGGTTTTTTGGCCATAACTTTTGATAAAGATATTATGCTCTGGTGTGCTTCATTGCATTCTGCATTAAATCACCTTTCAGTCTAACATGATAGTATTACTCATAAATTACCAAGGTTTTCTCAGTTTTGGCCACGAGTGTCAAGCTCAGCTTGTTGTCCCCCTTAAGGCTGTTGCCCGGTGCAACTACACCCCCCTGTACCACTGTATCTACGCCCCTGTCCTGCTTGCTCATTGGGCCAGCACAAGTCCCTTGTACTGCCTGCAAGTGTCGCAAATATGCTGTAAGGCATGTCTGCAATTATTCTGGAGGAGGCTGAGCCAGCACATTGATGTGCACATGCTTAGCAATGCCAAATCTACGCCACACACCTCCCGGATTAGTAAGGTTGCCCTAGCTGAGTTAGGCTGGTGCGGGGGGTTGGGGAGGGTGGGAAGAGCAAGGGCAGATTGGTGTGGGGGAAGGCAGGGGAGGGCAGGCTGGTGGGAGGACCAGGGCTCCTGGAACAAGGTTGGAACAGGCCTCCAGCTCTTAGGCTGGCTCCTAACCTCTCTCCTGTGCAGTCTTGCATTATACCAGACTACTTAGATCAGTGCCAGCAATTTCACAAGCCAACTGGTCTGCCTGTTCTAGCACAGGATAGGATTGGCCTGCTCATAGTGCCTTTCCAGCTTCTAACAAGTGACAGCAGGACTGTTGGGGGGGGGGTGGGAGCCAGAAAGCATCAATATTTATAGCAGCCCTGTTTTTTCATCTCTCCAAAGGACTCTGTTTCCAGTCCATCTAGACCTAGCATGGCTATTTGTTGTGCATGCATTTTTGATTGAGGTCACGGTACAGCATGGGATCTCAGTGTTTACATCTGTTTACACATTCTTGGCCCCAGAAGAGGGTATGGTAAGATCTGACGAGGTTACAGAAGATGGTTTGGCATGAGAGGGTTTTGAAATATAGCTTGAATGCAGAACAGTCATTGCGTAATATGCTGGAGTACATTTAAAACATGTGAGATATATGTGCAACAGATTTTACAAAAAAAAGAAAAACAGTTCAGGTTATGCTAAGGTTGCCAGCATATTTGTAACTATAGTCATAGTTGACAAAAGCACAGAATGCAACTTCAAACCCGCTGTTTTCACATTTTAGAAGCATGGGAATATATCTGACTTTGGCAAGAGAATGCAAATCACAAATACTTAGGCATCCCCAGCAAGTTCTGGAAGCAACTGAACAAACTGAGACTGGGCTGAGGCTTCGTACGCATAATTGCCCCTGATTAGTAATTAATTCTTTTTAATTATGAGTTATTTTTGGTTGCTCATGCTAACAACTCAAACAGTCCAGGCAAGATTCATGTCAAATTGTTATCTAGGTTCCCACCTTGACAAAGGCTAAGCAGCCATTGTAAACCATTGTCTTCCTTCTGATGTTCTTTCATTTCCATATGTGAGGAGTGAAATCTTTCCCCAATATAGGTCAGATCATTAAACACTAGCACTTAGAATAATTTATGAGATGTTATAGCTATGCAAATTGTGGCTCTTGAAGCACTTTCATAAGTATTTATGAGTAACCAAGGGGCTAGTAGATCATTATGAGATGCCAGTAGAGGTTGTGGACAGAGGTTTTTTTTTTTTTTTTTTTGAGTAAGGTTTCCTCTGAATTAATAATCTGATATTTCATCTTTTGGGGCCTTGAATTATTATTGTTATTGTTATTATTTCTGTGTATGGGTTAAATGTCACACTGCCCAGCACCCTTTGCTGGCCTAATTATGCCAGCCTAACCAGGTTAGGATTGCAGGCCATCTATGTGGAGTAGTACTAACCACTAAACCTACCTGGAATAGGAGTACACCACTGTCAATAGTGTCTGCAACCTCTGACCATGGTGTTAAGTGTGCATTGTATGGTTGTGTGCCAAGAACAAGTAATATCCACCCTAAAGATTTGAGGCACCAATGGCATGGTTTATAACAGTGGTCCTCAAACCTTTCAGACCGGGACCCACTTTTTAGAATGACACTTGTGTTGGGACCCGCCGGAAGTGATGTCATTAACCTAGAAGTGATGTCCTAGCCGGAATTGCCATCATCAAGCAGAAAGTGCTGTCAGTGTGACAAGATCAATGACACTCCTAGGATAAAAACTGGCATTCTTGGACTGCAGTAAATGCACAACCATAAAACATATTTGACAGAAAGCAAAATTAGAACAAAAGATTGTGTAAAATCACTGAACTAAAAACAAAAACCTCACTTGAAAATTCAAATGGTTAACACTCACAAAAGGAATATAGCAAGAGTCAGGTCTGTAGCTTAGCTTCCAAGGTGGCTGCTCCCAGCTTTCCACGACCCGCTTGACATCAGGTCGTGACCTGCCAAGTGGGTCCTGACCCACAGTTTGAATGACACTGGTATAAAACACATGTGATCAGCTCTAACTTCATGGGTGTTAGTTGCAGGTGTTTTCAGCATGGGAGCTACCACTCCACTCCAGGTAACATAAATGAGGCCATATCACCTATTTGAATCTGCTGTTTCTGGCATCCCCTCGTTGCAAAAATGTAATGCTGCAAAAAAAGTACAATAGTTTGTACACAAACCCTGGGAACCGAAGGCAGTTCATAGAAAAAGACACAATATAAGACACAGTGAAAAATTATCTCTGCTCCAGACTACATTAAGCACAATAAATTCATGATTTGATCTGGGATTAAGTGCATGACAAGGCACAACAAATCTTCCTGATCAGCACTACAGATAAGTGTAAGGATATACAGAATTCCCCTGAGAAATTTCACTTGTTTTCAAGAAATGAATGTAGGATTCCTTGAAAATTCCTAAATGTTTTCCTGGTGGGTGGGGGTGGAAGAACCCTGAAGTTTGCTTCAAAATTCACTTTTTGATTTCAGTGCCAACTCTAAGGAGGTGAGACAGTTGATGTGAGTATTGGTGCCTGCAAGTTTATAAAGCATGATGCTGGCCAGAGGTGTCACTAGGATTTGCGTCTCCGGGCCTGAGAGCTCATTGCAAAATCTCCATGATGGACCTTCTCCCATTTCAGTATCATGTGCACCATAGCAATGCAGTTGCACCACTAGGGATGGTGTAACCCCCATTAGTTTTGTTATTTAAATAAATATATAACAGTAAATAAGTATATAACCATACAGGTCACCCAACAAATCAGCAACCAACAACAAAAAAGTGGCCAACTTGATGACATTCGCACAACTAAAAGCGCAATCCTAAACTGGAGTTAGGCTGGCATAAGCTAAACCAGCAAAGTTTGGCCAGCACAAGAGCTACCATAAAGTGTGTTTGGACTACTCTCGGAATCAGGGAGGATGGCTCACATCTGGGTGCTGATCTCTCTGACTCCGAGAGTGGTCCAAGTGCCCCTTGTGCTGGCCAAACTTTGCTGACCTAACTGTGCCAGCCTAACTCCAGATTAGGATTGCGCCCTAAATAAGAGTTCTAGTGTTAGATCACAGAAATGAGAGCTCGCTTATGCTAACACATTATTGGCTCCCTGCTGTATCATAACACCCCATTGGATCCAGAATTGGTTGAGGGCCAGGAAACAGAGAGTGGGGGTCAATGGGCAATTTTCAGAATGGAGAGAGGTGAAAAGCAGAGTGCCCCAGGGATCTGTCTTGGGGCCCGTGCTTTTCAACTTATTCATAAATGACCTGGAGACAGGGATAAGCAGCGAGGTGGCCAAGTTTGCGGATGACACAAAACTTTTCCGGGTGGTAAAAACCAGAAAGGATTGTGAAGAGCTCCAGAAGGATCTCTCCAAATTGGGGGAATGGGCAGCCAAATGGCAGATGCGTTACAACATAGACAAATGTAAAGTGATGCACGTTGGGGCAAAAAACCAAAACTTTACCTATAGGCTAATGGGTTCTGAGCTGTCTGTGACAACTCAGGAGAGAGATCTCGGGGTGCTGGTGGACAATTCAATGAAGGTATCGACCCAGTGTGCGTCAGCAATTAAGAAGGCCAATTCCATGCTTGGGGTCATTAAAAAAGGGGTTGAGAATAAAACAGCCAATATTATCATGCCATTGTACAAATCGATGGTAAGGCCACACCTGGAATACTGCGTCCAGTTCTGGTCGCCGCATCTCAAAAAGGACATAGTGGAGTTGGAAAAGGTGCAGAAGAGAGCAACTAAAATGATTACGGGGCTGGGGCACCTCCCTTATGAAGAAAGACTGCAGCGTTTGGGGCTCTTCAGTCTAGAAAAAAGGCGCCTGAGGGGGGACATGATTGAGACATACAAAATTATGCATGGAAGGGATAAAGTCAATAGAGGGATGTTCTTTTCCCTCTCTCACAACACCAGAACCAGGGGGCATCCACTAAAACTGAGGGTTGGGAGAGTTAAAACAGATAAAAGGAAGTACTTTTTTACCCACCGGGTAGTTAATCTGTGGAACTCCTTGCCACAGGAGGTGGTGATGGCATCTGGTCTTGATGCCTTTAAGAGGGGATTGGACAGATTTCTGGAGGAAAGGTCCATCGTGGGCTATAGGCAATGATGGATTGTGCAACCTCCTTACAAAGGTGGTGGGCTACTGGTACCGGGTGCAAGGGAGTGGCAACAGGATGCAACAGGATCTTGTTGTCTCATGCCTCCCTGGGGCACCTGGTGGGCCGCTGTGAGGTACAGGAAGCTGGACTAGATGGGCCTTTGGCCTGATCCAGCAGGGCTCTTCTTATGTTCTTATGTTCTTATGTTCTTATTGGCTCCCAGAACAACCAGGGCGCAATCCTCGAAGTGCCCTTGGGCTGACACAAGCTGCTTGCGTCATCCCTGCGCACACAGAACTGGCGCGAAAGTGGTGTTTCAGATGCCCATGCCTGCGTTACATCCGCAGGGCCAATGCTGGCCAAAGCTGGCAGTGTGATGCTCCTGCGCCAGCTGAGGTCACCTGACGCAAGAGTGTTTCCAGGAGGTGCGACAGAGGGCAGGGGTAATTTCTGGGCAGGGGGTGGGCAAACCAAGAAGCGTGCTGGCCCAAGGAGAGGAGTGGAGTTGGGCTGTCTCAAGGAGGGGCGTGGAATTGGGCTGCAGCCTTCAGGCCGTATCCAAGTTCCTGTCCCCAGGCTGTGCAGCCCTGATTTGGGCCGCGTGGAGTCCTCGGCTCTGTGCCTGCTAAACAGCAGGTGCAGATCTAAGGAGCCCATTGGGGCAGCTGGTGCCTACCCCAGGGTAAGGGCGTGAACATGCTCTTGCCCCATGGAGGCTCCAGCCTGCTCTCAAGCTGTGCTGGATACAACGCAGGCCCGCCTCCGTGTCATTGGTTAGTTTTGAGTTAAGGTAATTACTTTTTGTTAATTACTAGTTGTGTTTTTCTTTTCTGGTTAATTGGCTGTAACCTATATATTATAGGTTATCTGTGTATATAGGTTATATATACAGTATGTAACCTATATATATTATAGAAATATTTGAATGCAGTTGTTTTTTAATTGCGGTATGCATTAAATCCATCAAAAGATATATAACATGATGGTATTATTTGAAAATATCCAGATTTTCACCGTTTTGGCCAGGAGTGCGTCATCTGGTGAGGTCTGCATCCCCCTAGTAATGCTGGCCCTGGAAGTCCTGCCCCATATCCCAGGCTTATTGGAAGGAACCAGGAGGTAATCTAGCCATGCAGCCAGCATCAGGGTAGCTCCAGTGCCTAACAGATCAACTTATAAAGGCTATAATGTGTCATATGCAAAGATGGGTATAGCACACTAGAGCTGTGATCCTGTGCACATGTACCCAAGAGCAAGTTTCACTCATTGTGACTTTCTTCTGAATTTACATTCCTGAATGGAACTGTAAAGCTTTAGTCCTCCCTACTCTTACCTGGGCACAAACCAAGGGGCTTGCTTTACATAGATTCCTGCATTGGATTGAGCTAAACACCCACTGCACAGGAATTGCTCCTGAGAGATCAAGGATGTGAGGTATGCCAGAGGCTACAGGGAAAATTCGGAGGGGGAAAAGTAATTCCTTTTAAAAGAGGCACAGATTTTTGTCTCTTTGCCTAATCCTTAGTCACCTGCCTTGCCTCCTTTTTTCCTTGCTTGCCGGAGTCTCCAAACATCGTTAAACTTTCACACCAGAAGGAACCACTTTCAAGCAAGAATAAAACAAACAAGGTCATTGGCAAAGATGAAGAATAATGAGGTTCTTTTTTGCTAGGAATCCTTGCTCTTCATTTCGGTTCCCTCCCCACCCTTTCCTCTTTCATCTCACGCAGGAAAAATAAAAATAAATCTTGACTAATCCCTTTGGAGCTCTCTCTCTCCTGCGTTGCCTGTGATGTGCGAGGATGCCAAAAATAAAAGCACTTCATCAACCCATCGGAGAGGAGCAGTTCCTCCCCCTCCCACCTCAGGCCTTCTTCTGGTACTTGCAGGGGGGCCGCACAGGCACCAGTGTCCCCCGTTGCCTTGTAGCAGGGGCCACAACTGCCGAAGTAGGTCACATTTACACATTGCTTGGACTCTGCAGAGATTTCTTTTTCCGCCTTAATTTTCTATTCCTTTCAGTCTCGGGGATTTGGGAATTGATGAAAGTATCAGAGCAGGATTTTAAATAGTTGATTAAACAGCAATGAACAGAGAACTAGCTATGGAGAACCCCTCCGAGAATATGGATGGTTTTTTGTGTGTGTCATATGCTTCAGTCTCCTCTCTGAAGGCCTTTTTCCAGTTACTTGGTGGTCAACCAGTGATGTCATTCAGGGGGAACGGACCAGAACAGGCGTTCCGGATCCTAACGGGCTCCGTGGCTGCTTCCGGGTTTTTGTTGTTGTTGTTTTTCAACATTTGAATTTGAACTCAAAAGTGAGTTCCTGTTCCTAAATCATTTGAATGACACCACTGTGGTCAACCCCTGTGGTTTGCCATCACACAGCAGGGAGTGGCACCTAATCCTGATTCTCTGGCTGGCTCGTGTGCTTGTGAGCAAAACCACACAATTTGCCATGTGCATAGCCTGAAGTTTCACAGCAGCCCTGAGATGACCAAGAAATGCAATGCAGAGTTCTCCTCTGCATTCTCAAATTCAGAAGACCTGGTTGCATGTTTTTCTACCATGTTCTTCACCATAAACCTGGGTGGAAGGTTAAGCTAAGAGAGATAGGGACCAGGTGCAATCCTAACCTGGATTTAGGCCAGCAGAAGTTGTGTCACAACAGGAAGCGACGTCACAGTTGTATTTTTGTTTTCTTCTGGGGTTTTGGCCATAGTTTTTGATAAAGATAGCACATTCTGGTTTGTTTGTTTCATTGCATTCTGCATGAAATTGCTTTTCAAATGACTTATGATGGCATTATTCATACAGAACAATGTTTTCACAACTTGGTGAAATGGCCACTAATGGTGGCCATTAGTGTCAAGCTCAGCTTGTTGCCCCCCTATAGCTTGTTGCCTGGTGCAATTGCACCTCCCTGCACTTCTTTAGCTACACCCCAGCTAGCAGGGACCGGGAGGCATCCGAACTCGGCAAGGTGGGAGGTGGTGGGACAGACAGCGTGAGGGGACAGCCTGGTCCAAGCTGGCCCACAGAATGCTGTGGATGATGGGTCAGTGGCCCTGCACCATGATGGCCTAGGAGAGGATTGGGCTCTGAAAAGACATTGAATTTCACCTGTTGATTTGGCCTAAGAAGCTAGTTCTTGGGCTAAGGGTTTGTAGTTATTGCATCTTGAAAACATACATCAAAGACACACTTTTGAAATTTGCTGTCAGTCTTTCCCTCCTCCCTGAAGAATGTCTTTGCTTCTCCTTCTAGAAATCCTTCATGGTATAGCTGGTTATTTAACTGTCCTGGAACTGCTACAGCACAAACAGTTCTCCTGTGCATTGTGCACCATCACTTTCATGTACTCAAGCGATTATTCACAAAATCTTTGTGTTGCCGCTCAATCAGATGTGTGATTACTGTGTCACAACACGGCCCACTGTGGAAGTCCACAGCACCGTAATTCAGCTTTTAATTCAGGGGCAGGCTCTGACCTTGGGGCCAGTAGAACAGGAGTGATCCAGGTGTCATCAGGCCCTGGTGGTTTCTTTGAATTCGGTGTTGTGTATTCATTGCAGATTTCATACACAGATAGCTTATCTAGGGAGGCTGCCTGCCTGCCTGCCAGTTCAGAAGAGGAGAGAATAGTTTCTCTGGAAGAGGGAGGAAGCCATTCTGTCACCAGGTGAGAAGCCCCTCCCACTCAGGGAGGCAGAGTCGGATCTGCTGGAAGACTCCTCTCCTGGTGGGGGAGGGGATCCCAACCCAGTCCGGCTCTGCCTCTCTTAGAGGCAAGTCCTGTCCTGCAGAGCCCGTAGATGATCTGCTCTTACTGCCTATTACCTTGCTCATGAAAACACTTGCAAGTATGCTTAACTGCTTAGAACCTCATCATCCACCTCAATGTAAGTTAAGTTCTGTGTACTTTGGAAGAGTGTCTCACCTTGTGGAAGGTCAAGCCCCCAGCACATAGAAGATGCTGAGATTTTTAGGTCATTTTTTAATATAAAAAAACAAAGTTCTATAGTAATGCTTCTCTGACTCTTATTTATTTTATTTATTAGATTTTTATCCCGCCTTTATGCCCGAAGGCACCCAAGGTGGCATTACAAAAAATATATAATTTAACATTAAAAACAATATAAAAACAATATTAAAACAATATAATAAAAACAAAATTAAACAAAACAATAGAATTTAAAAAAACAAGCCCTGTGGATCATCTTGGTTTAATGTTCCCCCCTTCCCTTATGTACAGTGCCATTTGTTACTGTTGTCATCCCGAATGGGGGTATAGTCCATTTAAGAATAAAAATTAAAGACCCACAATATTCTTAGTTTTCTTGCCAAGCTATGTTCAGTCCCCCAAGCATCTCCTCCCACACAAATGCTCCAACCCCCCCCCCCTCTCTCTCTCTCTCTCACACACACACACACACAAAACTGTCTCCAAAGCACATTATCTCCCCTACACATCACACCCTGCAGTCATTTTTAGTCATACTAAAAATGCCTCTGAGCACATGAAGAATGCCATTCCCTCTCCACTGAGCAAGTGCAGCCTCCCCCTCGCCCCACACACTCAGAGTGAAAGAGAAGGGCTTACGTAAGGCACTCTTCTCCTCCCCAAGCCTGAATCCCACACAATACAATATAGTTCCTATTTTTTCCCCTTATCCAGCAGCTCGTTACACTTACATTTTTCCACCCTCCTGCCCAGGGGCGGACTGCTTATGAGGTGACACATGACGGCTGCCCAGGGCACCATTTGCAGAGGAGCGCTGGGACTACCACCATGTGTTGGGAATGAGTCCGACATCTTGGACATGATGCAGTCAAGGTTGTGTCCTTTTAAGTTTCATTGGTTTCCATGGAATAAAGCTAAGGACCAAGGTTGGCCTGCACAGATAGTAGAATCTGGAGGTGTTCTTGAAGATTGTTCTACTTCCAATTGCAAGTGCACAGTTCCATTTTTGAAGACTTATAAAATTATGCAATAAAGGATGAATAGAGTGGATAGGGAGATGTTCTTTTCCCCCTCTCACAACACCAGAACCAGGGGACAGCCACTACAATTGAGTGTTGGGAGAACAGATAAAATACCTTTTCACCCAGTGGGTAATTAGCAGAGACGTCATCCGGGCGCGCCAGAAACCGGAACGCCCGGATGATTGACAGCCCTCCGCCCCTATGGCTCCCTCCGCCCCTATTTCAGAGTGATTCGGGATGGGAGGGAGGGCGGGAGGGCCCAGGAGCAGCTCGCTCGTCCTCAGGAGAGGCGGTGCAGCCCAGGCCCGTCCTCAGAGCTGGCGGGACAGCGTACCGGGCCATTCCGCCAGGATGACACCACTGGTAATTAGTCTGTGGAACTCCTTGCTGCAGGGGGTGCTGATAGCATCTGGCCTGGATGCCTTTAAAAGGCAATTGAACAGATTTCTAGTAGAGCATTTCACCACATGATGGGTATGCACAACCTCCTGGTTTTAGGTATGCTACCTCAGAATGCCAGATGCAAGGGAGTGGCCACAGGATGCAGGCATCTTGTCGTCTTATGTGCTCCCTGAGGCATCTGGTGGGCCACTGTGAGATGCAGGAAGCTGGTCTAGATGGGCCTTTGGTCTGATCCAGCAGTGCTCTTCTTATGTTCTTATGAATGTTCCCCTACATTAAAAAAAATTACTTAGCATAGCGAAGAGAAGGTTTCTAGCTCTGCTTGCCTGCTCTTTGCTGTGTTGATTTCCTTCTTACAGGGAGTGCTTTGGGCAAAGGGCTTTTAACAAAGTCATTTGGTTTTCTCCATTCTGCAGCCTAGAGTGGTCCCATCTATTCTACCACCTCACACTCCACCACCAAATTCTCCGGCATGTGTAGACCAAGCCTTCATGAAAAGGGGCCAGTTCTCAACCTATAGCAGCTCGTTTGGGGCCACGAATTTATCCTTTCATTTGGTTTTCATTTCTGCCTTGCTTTTCTTCCGCTTTGCCCCTCAACATGTTTAATCCCTAATATACCTTTTGTGAGCCCTTTTCATTTCTTCTATGTGAAATTATTTTTTTACCCACAGAGGGGAGCAGAATGGAGTACAAATCAGATACTAAACTCATTAGACAAAGGTGGTGGTTTACAAGTTCCTCGGCTCAGTGCAAAATCCATACATTTCTCCTGGTAGCTCCAGCAGCGATCCCCACCCTCCACAGGACTTATTTGCTTTGATACAGTTGTTATTTTTTTTCCTGTTAACATGGATAATGGATAAAATGGATAATAACCTTCATTAAGCTGCTGTGGGTTGTTTGTCTGCAAGACTGACCATTCTTTCAGGCTGGTAGATGCAGAAGCCTGCTTGACTCTGTCCATGTGCATTAGATTCTGGAAAGCACAGCACTGTGCTTGCCAAGAATTTTGTAGCCGAGCATCAGAGGTGGCAGTATTTTCATTACAGTATTCATTAGAGAATGCACAACATCCTCCTAGAGATGAAAGCTCTTTCTTCTGTGCTCCCCTTTGCTCTTAGATTCTGTCTCCACACTGGTTTTTTGGTGTCAGCCTTGTTTGTTTCTCAAAGAGTGTACTTTCCAAATCTGCAAGCATGACCTATATACACCCATCTCCCCAACCTGCAATGAGGCAGGGCTTTAGATGAAAACCACCAGTGGTGCCTGGGGAGAACGGATAAAAGCTTTCTGTTGAAATGGGTTTTGAAGAGAAAGACCTGAGATGGGGGTAGAAGGAGAGCCAAGGGGGAGCATCACAGCTGTTTTCTTTTATGTTCACTAAAGCTGCTGTTATGTCATTTTTTTAATTAAAATGTTTTCTGAGGCTGATGTGATTTATGGCTCGCTGTCCTTTACTGAGGGATGTCGATCCATTCAGCTCCTAGCCCAAGGTAATCCAGAGACTGATGCAGAAAACTGAACTGCTGAGAGAGGCTCAGGTGTGATCTCAAGAGATTATCTATCCTTTTACAGCATCATTTCATAAAATGGGATGAAGGAGCAGAACAGGGGAGCCATTATCCTACTGTCAATCAGCTCCAGTCCTCAGGAAGTTGAAAGGGAGATCTGACCATAGCAGCTGGGTGGGACTATTTTCCCATTGTTTTTAGAAGGCATCTACCCGTGTTACAACCTGGAGGAGCTAATCACGTTTGCACCAGTGTTTCACGAGCACCGGGACCGGGATTCCCATTGCTACTTAAGATGCTGGTGATTCAGTGGATGATATAGCGACAGTTCTTTGAATGCAGATGTTAAATCAAAATTGGGAGTTTCCAAAACAAGGAACTCAACTTCCCTGTGATATCTGGGAAGTGGGCGGGTGAGATTTGCAAATCCGAAGGAAGGTCTCCATTCAAACACATCACATTGAAAAGTCCAATGGTCTGTGTTCTCAGCCTTCACAAAACCCTTTCCTGGCAGACTGAAAATAGCTTTATCATCACTGCACACCTTCCCACATGTCCACCCTGAAGCTGGAGAGTTTTAGTTAGGAACCAGAATCTGATTGTGATAAGTGGATTAAATGATAGCAGAGAGACAGAATGAGTTGCACAGCACACAGGCCTCTTACTTGAAATCCGTGTTCATTATCAGAGAACGCAAATACCCTCGCAGAATCCAGACCTAATGAAAAGCTTATTTGCCAGAGTCTCAGTTCGTTACTGGACTTGCTGTGCAGTCTATGCCCCTAAGGAAATGCAGTGCAGGTCTGCTGAATGGAGTGGGGAGGAGAAACTCTGGCAAGCTCTAAAATACTAGGATCCCAGTGGAAACCCTTTCCAACGTACTTTGCCTTTTCTGGGTATTCCCTCATTATGAATAAAGACATGAACAGGAAGGAGGATCGGCTTAGGAATATACTTGTACAAAAAAATAATAATCTGCAAACACAACATATACCATAAATCAGTCTGGTGGTGGGATTCACTTTTGCAAAGGGATGAGGGAATATCTTGGGACAGCCATTCTTGTCCTCACTATATCTGCTCTCTCAGCTATACTATTGTGTACAAAGTCAAGATTTCTATGGATCAACTAGTACTGGTGCCAACATTTGATTTACAAAATATTGCCCCACCACCACCACCACTTACTCTGGTTAGGGGAGGGAGCACAGAATAAATAGTTAGGGCATAAGCAGAGCCAGTACACAATCTGTGGGCCCAGGAGTGGAGACAATGGCAAAACATCTTTGGCATGCCAAATCTGAACTTTCTTGGATTCTTAGATCCCAGAATAGGGTTTTGTTAATCAAACTAGGGAAGTAATTACCTCCTTGCAACCTAACTACTGATATGCATTGGCATAATAAGACAAAGCTTTATACCAGGATTTTCTAAAATCTTAGCAGATGCTTGATTAATTGGAAAAGGTTGAGGGGTGCTTAAGCTCATCCATAGTTCAATGAGTGTGGCTTAAATTACTGTATATGGGACGGGTATTGATCACCAAAACAGGTGGGAGACTGGATATCACTGTAGATTTTGATTCGGTAAAGCAGGGGTGTCAAACATAAAGCCCACAGGCTAGATGTTCCCCCTGGAAGCAATTTCTCTGGCCCCCATTTTAACTGGGCTTTCCCAGTGTGATAATTGGGCTCTTGCATATCTTGAAATTATGAACAAGATCTGCACATTTTCTGTTCTGTCATTTGTAGGTAATGCGTTTTTATGTACGAACAAAGTGCTTATTTCTGGCCACCCAGGGGTGTCAAATTTGTTTCATACAGTGGGCTGAATAAGGCATTCATGGCAGCTGCTGAGGGCCAGAAGTGACATCATTAAGCAGGAAGTG
>JAJKFI010031955.1:0-15500 GCA_029204185.1 Lerista edwardsae
TTATTATTATTATTATTATTATTATTATTATTATTATTATTATTATTGATGATGATGATGATGATGATGATGATGATGATGATGTTCTGACACCCTGGTGGTCTCTCCACCCTGGTAACAGTACGAAACATATTTGGAAATTAAATCTAAACTCAAAAGGGATATATCTTCAATGGATTGCATGAGAAGAAGGGAGACATGGTTTCTGGTATATTAACTGCTGCTAACATAACCAAGAATAAGAAAATGTATGTATGAACCATCAGAATGTCTCATGCAAAGTTACTGTCACTCACAGTGCATATGGATGGGGGGTGGGTTGGTAACACGGCAAAATGTGTCAATGGAATGGAAAGATTCAAAAGTCTGGCTGCTTCCCATAAACCAAACACAGTGTTCTGGAGATGGTTTGCTGAACTTGTTGAGAAGCTTCTGATTTGCATTCAGGTGATTTATGAAAGGTCAGGTATCTGGCTTTGTAACAAGCTTTTTCAGTCTTTGGCACTTTTATACAAATCTATAAAATTGGTCAATTTCCTTGTCACATCTCTCATCTGCACTGGGATTTTAACAATTTAGTAATGGATTTCTACTGCGTCCTAATCCTTCAATGGTTCTTATGTAGCATTCGTGCTCAAGCAAGAGTAAATTGCTGCAGAAAAAGCAGGGGCTGGCCAAATTGGACCCTGCCATGAAGCCTTGCAGTTTGGTGGCCGCTAACCACAGCAAGGAGCTCTGACAAGCTGTGCAAATCATGGCGGTCTGGCAATGATGTCTCTGCTGGGTGTCAGGGGTGTAAGAGGCAGGGAACTCCAGCCAGCCCCTGTGGATGCAGGGGGGTGGAATTGGGGAGAAGGGGGGATTTAAGGTGTAGGTCAGATGGGGAGGCAACAGAGGGAGGCACAGAATGAAGAAGGGGATGAGCGAGTGGAAGATAGGGCATTTGTATGGGGGGGAGGGGAAAGGTTGGAAGAGGAGGAGCTATGGAGAGAAGGAGAAACAATGGAGTGAGAAAGAGGGAGAGGCGAGGCAGATGCCAGCTTGAAGATACTAAGGAAAAGAGAAGGAAGAGGAATCCAAGAGGGGCCAGGGAGACTGGGGAAAGGGGGGGCTGGAAGGAGGATTGGGAAAGGGCGGAGCAGAGCCAAGAGAGCCCAAAGACAAGGCAGATGAAGAAACAGGGAGGCAGGAACAAACAAAAGAGAGCAGGGCAGGTATGAGGGGCAAGGGAGTCTGGCACCTGGAATTTTGTGTACGGTTCTGGTCACCGCACCTCAAAAAGGACATACTGGAGCTGGAAAAGGTGCAGAAGAGAACGACGAAAATGATTACGGGGCTTATGAAGAAAGACTGCAGCGTTTGGGGCTCTTCAGCCTGGAAAAAAGGCGCCTGAGGGGGACATGATTGAGACATACAAAATTATGCACCGAAGGGATAGAATCTGATATTCTTTTCCCTCTCTCAAAACACCAGAACCAGGGGGCATCTGCTAAAACTGAGGGTTGGGAGAGTTAAAACAGATAAAAGGAAGTACTTTTTTACCCAGCGGGTAGTTAATCTGTGGAACTCCTTGCCACAGGAGGTGGTGATGGCATCTGGTCTTGATGCCTTTAAGAGGGGATTGGACGGATTTCTGGAAGAAAAGTCCATTGTGGGCTATAGGCAATGATGGATTGTGCAACCTAGGCTACTTCAGAGTACGGGGTGCAAGGGAGTGGCAGCAGGATGCAAACATCTTGTCTCGTGCCTCCCTGGGGCACCTGGTGGGCTGCTGTGAGATACAGGAAGCTGGACTAGATGGGCCTTTAGCCTGATCCAGCAGGGCTCTTCTTATGTTCTTATGAGTCAACTGGCTACAGCTGGTCTGTGGGCGATGAAAATAGGACATTTTCTACCCCTGGCTCTGCTGTAGCAGGGACTCCACAGGCCATTGGAGACCTGCCCCAGCACCCGGAAGCACAACAGGAAGTGACATCATAGTTGTATTTTCATTTTCTTGGGGGGGAGGTGGTCATAACATTTGATAGAATGAAGATATTACATGCCAGTTTGTTTTATTGCATTCCAAATGAAATTCTGGAGTGAATGATATATAGCATGATAGTAGTATTCCTACAAATTATGATTTAAACAAACTGCAATTTTTACATGACAGTTATATTTTAGTTTTCTGGTTTTTTGGCCATAACTTTTGATAAAGATATTATGCTCTGGTGTGCTTCATTGCATTCTGCATTAAATCACCTTTCAGTCTAACATGATAGTATTACTCATAAATTACCAAGGTTTTCTCAGTTTTGGCCACGAGTGTCAAGCTCAGCTTGTTGTCCCCCTTAAGGCTGTTGCCCGGTGCAACTACACCCCCCTGTACCACTGTATCTACGCCCCTGTCCTGCTTGCTCATTGGGCCAGCACAAGTCCCTTGTACTGCCTGCAAGTGTCGCAAATATGCTGTAAGGCATGTCTGCAATTATTCTGGAGGAGGCTGAGCCAGCACATTGATGTGCACATGCTTAGCAATGCCAAATCTACGCCACACACCTCCCGGATTAGTAAGGTTGCCCTAGCTGAGTTAGGCTGGTGCGGGGGGTTGGGGAGGGTGGGAAGAGCAAGGGCAGATTGGTGTGGGGGAAGGCAGGGGAGGGCAGGCTGGTGGGAGGACCAGGGCTCCTGGAACAAGGTTGGAACAGGCCTCCAGCTCTTAGGCTGGCTCCTAACCTCTCTCCTGTGCAGTCTTGCATTATACCAGACTACTTAGATCAGTGCCAGCAATTTCACAAGCCAACTGGTCTGCCTGTTCTAGCACAGGATAGGATTGGCCTGCTCATAGTGCCTTTCCAGCTTCTAACAAGTGACAGCAGGACTGTTGGGGGGGGGGTGGGAGCCAGAAAGCATCAATATTTATAGCAGCCCTGTTTTTTCATCTCTCCAAAGGACTCTGTTTCCAGTCCATCTAGACCTAGCATGGCTATTTGTTGTGCATGCATTTTTGATTGAGGTCACGGTACAGCATGGGATCTCAGTGTTTACATCTGTTTACACATTCTTGGCCCCAGAAGAGGGTATGGTAAGATCTGACGAGGTTACAGAAGATGGTTTGGCATGAGAGGGTTTTGAAATATAGCTTGAATGCAGAACAGTCATTGCGTAATATGCTGGAGTACATTTAAAACATGTGAGATATATGTGCAACAGATTTTACAAAAAAAAGAAAAACAGTTCAGGTTATGCTAAGGTTGCCAGCATATTTGTAACTATAGTCATAGTTGACAAAAGCACAGAATGCAACTTCAAACCCGCTGTTTTCACATTTTAGAAGCATGGGAATATATCTGACTTTGGCAAGAGAATGCAAATCACAAATACTTAGGCATCCCCAGCAAGTTCTGGAAGCAACTGAACAAACTGAGACTGGGCTGAGGCTTCGTACGCATAATTGCCCCTGATTAGTAATTAATTCTTTTTAATTATGAGTTATTTTTGGTTGCTCATGCTAACAACTCAAACAGTCCAGGCAAGATTCATGTCAAATTGTTATCTAGGTTCCCACCTTGACAAAGGCTAAGCAGCCATTGTAAACCATTGTCTTCCTTCTGATGTTCTTTCATTTCCATATGTGAGGAGTGAAATCTTTCCCCAATATAGGTCAGATCATTAAACACTAGCACTTAGAATAATTTATGAGATGTTATAGCTATGCAAATTGTGGCTCTTGAAGCACTTTCATAAGTATTTATGAGTAACCAAGGGGCTAGTAGATCATTATGAGATGCCAGTAGAGGTTGTGGACAGAGGTTTTTTTTTTTTTTTTTTTGAGTAAGGTTTCCTCTGAATTAATAATCTGATATTTCATCTTTTGGGGCCTTGAATTATTATTGTTATTGTTATTATTTCTGTGTATGGGTTAAATGTCACACTGCCCAGCACCCTTTGCTGGCCTAATTATGCCAGCCTAACCAGGTTAGGATTGCAGGCCATCTATGTGGAGTAGTACTAACCACTAAACCTACCTGGAATAGGAGTACACCACTGTCAATAGTGTCTGCAACCTCTGACCATGGTGTTAAGTGTGCATTGTATGGTTGTGTGCCAAGAACAAGTAATATCCACCCTAAAGATTTGAGGCACCAATGGCATGGTTTATAACAGTGGTCCTCAAACCTTTCAGACCGGGACCCACTTTTTAGAATGACACTTGTGTTGGGACCCGCCGGAAGTGATGTCATTAACCTAGAAGTGATGTCCTAGCCGGAATTGCCATCATCAAGCAGAAAGTGCTGTCAGTGTGACAAGATCAATGACACTCCTAGGATAAAAACTGGCATTCTTGGACTGCAGTAAATGCACAACCATAAAACATATTTGACAGAAAGCAAAATTAGAACAAAAGATTGTGTAAAATCACTGAACTAAAAACAAAAACCTCACTTGAAAATTCAAATGGTTAACACTCACAAAAGGAATATAGCAAGAGTCAGGTCTGTAGCTTAGCTTCCAAGGTGGCTGCTCCCAGCTTTCCACGACCCGCTTGACATCAGGTCGTGACCTGCCAAGTGGGTCCTGACCCACAGTTTGAATGACACTGGTATAAAACACATGTGATCAGCTCTAACTTCATGGGTGTTAGTTGCAGGTGTTTTCAGCATGGGAGCTACCACTCCACTCCAGGTAACATAAATGAGGCCATATCACCTATTTGAATCTGCTGTTTCTGGCATCCCCTCGTTGCAAAAATGTAATGCTGCAAAAAAAGTACAATAGTTTGTACACAAACCCTGGGAACCGAAGGCAGTTCATAGAAAAAGACACAATATAAGACACAGTGAAAAATTATCTCTGCTCCAGACTACATTAAGCACAATAAATTCATGATTTGATCTGGGATTAAGTGCATGACAAGGCACAACAAATCTTCCTGATCAGCACTACAGATAAGTGTAAGGATATACAGAATTCCCCTGAGAAATTTCACTTGTTTTCAAGAAATGAATGTAGGATTCCTTGAAAATTCCTAAATGTTTTCCTGGTGGGTGGGGGTGGAAGAACCCTGAAGTTTGCTTCAAAATTCACTTTTTGATTTCAGTGCCAACTCTAAGGAGGTGAGACAGTTGATGTGAGTATTGGTGCCTGCAAGTTTATAAAGCATGATGCTGGCCAGAGGTGTCACTAGGATTTGCGTCTCCGGGCCTGAGAGCTCATTGCAAAATCTCCATGATGGACCTTCTCCCATTTCAGTATCATGTGCACCATAGCAATGCAGTTGCACCACTAGGGATGGTGTAACCCCCATTAGTTTTGTTATTTAAATAAATATATAACAGTAAATAAGTATATAACCATACAGGTCACCCAACAAATCAGCAACCAACAACAAAAAAGTGGCCAACTTGATGACATTCGCACAACTAAAAGCGCAATCCTAAACTGGAGTTAGGCTGGCATAAGCTAAACCAGCAAAGTTTGGCCAGCACAAGAGCTACCATAAAGTGTGTTTGGACTACTCTCGGAATCAGGGAGGATGGCTCACATCTGGGTGCTGATCTCTCTGACTCCGAGAGTGGTCCAAGTGCCCCTTGTGCTGGCCAAACTTTGCTGACCTAACTGTGCCAGCCTAACTCCAGATTAGGATTGCGCCCTAAATAAGAGTTCTAGTGTTAGATCACAGAAATGAGAGCTCGCTTATGCTAACACATTATTGGCTCCCTGCTGTATCATAACACCCCATTGGATCCAGAATTGGTTGAGGGCCAGGAAACAGAGAGTGGGGGTCAATGGGCAATTTTCAGAATGGAGAGAGGTGAAAAGCAGAGTGCCCCAGGGATCTGTCTTGGGGCCCGTGCTTTTCAACTTATTCATAAATGACCTGGAGACAGGGATAAGCAGCGAGGTGGCCAAGTTTGCGGATGACACAAAACTTTTCCGGGTGGTAAAAACCAGAAAGGATTGTGAAGAGCTCCAGAAGGATCTCTCCAAATTGGGGGAATGGGCAGCCAAATGGCAGATGCGTTACAACATAGACAAATGTAAAGTGATGCACGTTGGGGCAAAAAACCAAAACTTTACCTATAGGCTAATGGGTTCTGAGCTGTCTGTGACAACTCAGGAGAGAGATCTCGGGGTGCTGGTGGACAATTCAATGAAGGTATCGACCCAGTGTGCGTCAGCAATTAAGAAGGCCAATTCCATGCTTGGGGTCATTAAAAAAGGGGTTGAGAATAAAACAGCCAATATTATCATGCCATTGTACAAATCGATGGTAAGGCCACACCTGGAATACTGCGTCCAGTTCTGGTCGCCGCATCTCAAAAAGGACATAGTGGAGTTGGAAAAGGTGCAGAAGAGAGCAACTAAAATGATTACGGGGCTGGGGCACCTCCCTTATGAAGAAAGACTGCAGCGTTTGGGGCTCTTCAGTCTAGAAAAAAGGCGCCTGAGGGGGGACATGATTGAGACATACAAAATTATGCATGGAAGGGATAAAGTCAATAGAGGGATGTTCTTTTCCCTCTCTCACAACACCAGAACCAGGGGGCATCCACTAAAACTGAGGGTTGGGAGAGTTAAAACAGATAAAAGGAAGTACTTTTTTACCCACCGGGTAGTTAATCTGTGGAACTCCTTGCCACAGGAGGTGGTGATGGCATCTGGTCTTGATGCCTTTAAGAGGGGATTGGACAGATTTCTGGAGGAAAGGTCCATCGTGGGCTATAGGCAATGATGGATTGTGCAACCTCCTTACAAAGGTGGTGGGCTACTGGTACCGGGTGCAAGGGAGTGGCAACAGGATGCAACAGGATCTTGTTGTCTCATGCCTCCCTGGGGCACCTGGTGGGCCGCTGTGAGGTACAGGAAGCTGGACTAGATGGGCCTTTGGCCTGATCCAGCAGGGCTCTTCTTATGTTCTTATGTTCTTATGTTCTTATTGGCTCCCAGAACAACCAGGGCGCAATCCTCGAAGTGCCCTTGGGCTGACACAAGCTGCTTGCGTCATCCCTGCGCACACAGAACTGGCGCGAAAGTGGTGTTTCAGATGCCCATGCCTGCGTTACATCCGCAGGGCCAATGCTGGCCAAAGCTGGCAGTGTGATGCTCCTGCGCCAGCTGAGGTCACCTGACGCAAGAGTGTTTCCAGGAGGTGCGACAGAGGGCAGGGGTAATTTCTGGGCAGGGGGTGGGCAAACCAAGAAGCGTGCTGGCCCAAGGAGAGGAGTGGAGTTGGGCTGTCTCAAGGAGGGGCGTGGAATTGGGCTGCAGCCTTCAGGCCGTATCCAAGTTCCTGTCCCCAGGCTGTGCAGCCCTGATTTGGGCCGCGTGGAGTCCTCGGCTCTGTGCCTGCTAAACAGCAGGTGCAGATCTAAGGAGCCCATTGGGGCAGCTGGTGCCTACCCCAGGGTAAGGGCGTGAACATGCTCTTGCCCCATGGAGGCTCCAGCCTGCTCTCAAGCTGTGCTGGATACAACGCAGGCCCGCCTCCGTGTCATTGGTTAGTTTTGAGTTAAGGTAATTACTTTTTGTTAATTACTAGTTGTGTTTTTCTTTTCTGGTTAATTGGCTGTAACCTATATATTATAGGTTATCTGTGTATATAGGTTATATATAC
Organism: Lerista edwardsae; assembly: GCA_029204185.1. Taxonomy (NCBI): domain Eukaryota; kingdom Metazoa; phylum Chordata; class Lepidosauria; order Squamata; family Scincidae; genus Lerista; species Lerista edwardsae. Next base: position 7,601 of record JAJKFI010031955.1, read on the forward strand.
AGTATGTAACCTATATATATTATAGAAATATTTGAATGCAGTTGTTTTTTAATTGCGGTATGCATTAAATCCATCAAAAGATATATAACATGATGGTATTATTTGAAAATATCCAGATTTTCACCGTTTTGGCCAGGAGTGCGTCATCTGGTGAGGTCTGCATCCCCCTAGTAATGCTGGCCCTGGAAGTCCTGCCCCATATCCCAGGCTTATTGGAAGGAACCAGGAGGTAATCTAGCCATGCAGCCAGCATCAGGGTAGCTCCAGTGCCTAACAGATCAACTTATAAAGGCTATAATGTGTCATATGCAAAGATGGGTATAGCACACTAGAGCTGTGATCCTGTGCACATGTACCCAAGAGCAAGTTTCACTCATTGTGACTTTCTTCTGAATTTACATTCCTGAATGGAACTGTAAAGCTTTAGTCCTCCCTACTCTTACCTGGGCACAAACCAAGGGGCTTGCTTTACATAGATTCCTGCATTGGATTGAGCTAAACACCCACTGCACAGGAATTGCTCCTGAGAGATCAAGGATGTGAGGTATGCCAGAGGCTACAGGGAAAATTCGGAGGGGGAAAAGTAATTCCTTTTAAAAGAGGCACAGATTTTTGTCTCTTTGCCTAATCCTTAGTCACCTGCCTTGCCTCCTTTTTTCCTTGCTTGCCGGAGTCTCCAAACATCGTTAAACTTTCACACCAGAAGGAACCACTTTCAAGCAAGAATAAAACAAACAAGGTCATTGGCAAAGATGAAGAATAATGAGGTTCTTTTTTGCTAGGAATCCTTGCTCTTCATTTCGGTTCCCTCCCCACCCTTTCCTCTTTCATCTCACGCAGGAAAAATAAAAATAAATCTTGACTAATCCCTTTGGAGCTCTCTCTCTCCTGCGTTGCCTGTGATGTGCGAGGATGCCAAAAATAAAAGCACTTCATCAACCCATCGGAGAGGAGCAGTTCCTCCCCCTCCCACCTCAGGCCTTCTTCTGGTACTTGCAGGGGGGCCGCACAGGCACCAGTGTCCCCCGTTGCCTTGTAGCAGGGGCCACAACTGCCGAAGTAGGTCACATTTACACATTGCTTGGACTCTGCAGAGATTTCTTTTTCCGCCTTAATTTTCTATTCCTTTCAGTCTCGGGGATTTGGGAATTGATGAAAGTATCAGAGCAGGATTTTAAATAGTTGATTAAACAGCAATGAACAGAGAACTAGCTATGGAGAACCCCTCCGAGAATATGGATGGTTTTTTGTGTGTGTCATATGCTTCAGTCTCCTCTCTGAAGGCCTTTTTCCAGTTACTTGGTGGTCAACCAGTGATGTCATTCAGGGGGAACGGACCAGAACAGGCGTTCCGGATCCTAACGGGCTCCGTGGCTGCTTCCGGGTTTTTGTTGTTGTTGTTTTTCAACATTTGAATTTGAACTCAAAAGTGAGTTCCTGTTCCTAAATCATTTGAATGACACCACTGTGGTCAACCCCTGTGGTTTGCCATCACACAGCAGGGAGTGGCACCTAATCCTGATTCTCTGGCTGGCTCGTGTGCTTGTGAGCAAAACCACACAATTTGCCATGTGCATAGCCTGAAGTTTCACAGCAGCCCTGAGATGACCAAGAAATGCAATGCAGAGTTCTCCTCTGCATTCTCAAATTCAGAAGACCTGGTTGCATGTTTTTCTACCATGTTCTTCACCATAAACCTGGGTGGAAGGTTAAGCTAAGAGAGATAGGGACCAGGTGCAATCCTAACCTGGATTTAGGCCAGCAGAAGTTGTGTCACAACAGGAAGCGACGTCACAGTTGTATTTTTGTTTTCTTCTGGGGTTTTGGCCATAGTTTTTGATAAAGATAGCACATTCTGGTTTGTTTGTTTCATTGCATTCTGCATGAAATTGCTTTTCAAATGACTTATGATGGCATTATTCATACAGAACAATGTTTTCACAACTTGGTGAAATGGCCACTAATGGTGGCCATTAGTGTCAAGCTCAGCTTGTTGCCCCCCTATAGCTTGTTGCCTGGTGCAATTGCACCTCCCTGCACTTCTTTAGCTACACCCCAGCTAGCAGGGACCGGGAGGCATCCGAACTCGGCAAGGTGGGAGGTGGTGGGACAGACAGCGTGAGGGGACAGCCTGGTCCAAGCTGGCCCACAGAATGCTGTGGATGATGGGTCAGTGGCCCTGCACCATGATGGCCTAGGAGAGGATTGGGCTCTGAAAAGACATTGAATTTCACCTGTTGATTTGGCCTAAGAAGCTAGTTCTTGGGCTAAGGGTTTGTAGTTATTGCATCTTGAAAACATACATCAAAGACACACTTTTGAAATTTGCTGTCAGTCTTTCCCTCCTCCCTGAAGAATGTCTTTGCTTCTCCTTCTAGAAATCCTTCATGGTATAGCTGGTTATTTAACTGTCCTGGAACTGCTACAGCACAAACAGTTCTCCTGTGCATTGTGCACCATCACTTTCATGTACTCAAGCGATTATTCACAAAATCTTTGTGTTGCCGCTCAATCAGATGTGTGATTACTGTGTCACAACACGGCCCACTGTGGAAGTCCACAGCACCGTAATTCAGCTTTTAATTCAGGGGCAGGCTCTGACCTTGGGGCCAGTAGAACAGGAGTGATCCAGGTGTCATCAGGCCCTGGTGGTTTCTTTGAATTCGGTGTTGTGTATTCATTGCAGATTTCATACACAGATAGCTTATCTAGGGAGGCTGCCTGCCTGCCTGCCAGTTCAGAAGAGGAGAGAATAGTTTCTCTGGAAGAGGGAGGAAGCCATTCTGTCACCAGGTGAGAAGCCCCTCCCACTCAGGGAGGCAGAGTCGGATCTGCTGGAAGACTCCTCTCCTGGTGGGGGAGGGGATCCCAACCCAGTCCGGCTCTGCCTCTCTTAGAGGCAAGTCCTGTCCTGCAGAGCCCGTAGATGATCTGCTCTTACTGCCTATTACCTTGCTCATGAAAACACTTGCAAGTATGCTTAACTGCTTAGAACCTCATCATCCACCTCAATGTAAGTTAAGTTCTGTGTACTTTGGAAGAGTGTCTCACCTTGTGGAAGGTCAAGCCCCCAGCACATAGAAGATGCTGAGATTTTTAGGTCATTTTTTAATATAAAAAAACAAAGTTCTATAGTAATGCTTCTCTGACTCTTATTTATTTTATTTATTAGATTTTTATCCCGCCTTTATGCCCGAAGGCACCCAAGGTGGCATTACAAAAAATATATAATTTAACATTAAAAACAATATAAAAACAATATTAAAACAATATAATAAAAACAAAATTAAACAAAACAATAGAATTTAAAAAAACAAGCCCTGTGGATCATCTTGGTTTAATGTTCCCCCCTTCCCTTATGTACAGTGCCATTTGTTACTGTTGTCATCCCGAATGGGGGTATAGTCCATTTAAGAATAAAAATTAAAGACCCACAATATTCTTAGTTTTCTTGCCAAGCTATGTTCAGTCCCCCAAGCATCTCCTCCCACACAAATGCTCCAACCCCCCCCCCCTCTCTCTCTCTCTCTCACACACACACACACACAAAACTGTCTCCAAAGCACATTATCTCCCCTACACATCACACCCTGCAGTCATTTTTAGTCATACTAAAAATGCCTCTGAGCACATGAAGAATGCCATTCCCTCTCCACTGAGCAAGTGCAGCCTCCCCCTCGCCCCACACACTCAGAGTGAAAGAGAAGGGCTTACGTAAGGCACTCTTCTCCTCCCCAAGCCTGAATCCCACACAATACAATATAGTTCCTATTTTTTCCCCTTATCCAGCAGCTCGTTACACTTACATTTTTCCACCCTCCTGCCCAGGGGCGGACTGCTTATGAGGTGACACATGACGGCTGCCCAGGGCACCATTTGCAGAGGAGCGCTGGGACTACCACCATGTGTTGGGAATGAGTCCGACATCTTGGACATGATGCAGTCAAGGTTGTGTCCTTTTAAGTTTCATTGGTTTCCATGGAATAAAGCTAAGGACCAAGGTTGGCCTGCACAGATAGTAGAATCTGGAGGTGTTCTTGAAGATTGTTCTACTTCCAATTGCAAGTGCACAGTTCCATTTTTGAAGACTTATAAAATTATGCAATAAAGGATGAATAGAGTGGATAGGGAGATGTTCTTTTCCCCCTCTCACAACACCAGAACCAGGGGACAGCCACTACAATTGAGTGTTGGGAGAACAGATAAAATACCTTTTCACCCAGTGGGTAATTAGCAGAGACGTCATCCGGGCGCGCCAGAAACCGGAACGCCCGGATGATTGACAGCCCTCCGCCCCTATGGCTCCCTCCGCCCCTATTTCAGAGTGATTCGGGATGGGAGGGAGGGCGGGAGGGCCCAGGAGCAGCTCGCTCGTCCTCAGGAGAGGCGGTGCAGCCCAGGCCCGTCCTCAGAGCTGGCGGGACAGCGTACCGGGCCATTCCGCCAGGATGACACCACTGGTAATTAGTCTGTGGAACTCCTTGCTGCAGGGGGTGCTGATAGCATCTGGCCTGGATGCCTTTAAAAGGCAATTGAACAGATTTCTAGTAGAGCATTTCACCACATGATGGGTATGCACAACCTCCTGGTTTTAGGTATGCTACCTCAGAATGCCAGATGCAAGGGAGTGGCCACAGGATGCAGGCATCTTGTCGTCTTATGTGCTCCCTGAGGCATCTGGTGGGCCACTGTGAGATGCAGGAAGCTGGTCTAGATGGGCCTTTGGTCTGATCCAGCAGTGCTCTTCTTATGTTCTTATGAATGTTCCCCTACATTAAAAAAAATTACTTAGCATAGCGAAGAGAAGGTTTCTAGCTCTGCTTGCCTGCTCTTTGCTGTGTTGATTTCCTTCTTACAGGGAGTGCTTTGGGCAAAGGGCTTTTAACAAAGTCATTTGGTTTTCTCCATTCTGCAGCCTAGAGTGGTCCCATCTATTCTACCACCTCACACTCCACCACCAAATTCTCCGGCATGTGTAGACCAAGCCTTCATGAAAAGGGGCCAGTTCTCAACCTATAGCAGCTCGTTTGGGGCCACGAATTTATCCTTTCATTTGGTTTTCATTTCTGCCTTGCTTTTCTTCCGCTTTGCCCCTCAACATGTTTAATCCCTAATATACCTTTTGTGAGCCCTTTTCATTTCTTCTATGTGAAATTATTTTTTTACCCACAGAGGGGAGCAGAATGGAGTACAAATCAGATACTAAACTCATTAGACAAAGGTGGTGGTTTACAAGTTCCTCGGCTCAGTGCAAAATCCATACATTTCTCCTGGTAGCTCCAGCAGCGATCCCCACCCTCCACAGGACTTATTTGCTTTGATACAGTTGTTATTTTTTTTCCTGTTAACATGGATAATGGATAAAATGGATAATAACCTTCATTAAGCTGCTGTGGGTTGTTTGTCTGCAAGACTGACCATTCTTTCAGGCTGGTAGATGCAGAAGCCTGCTTGACTCTGTCCATGTGCATTAGATTCTGGAAAGCACAGCACTGTGCTTGCCAAGAATTTTGTAGCCGAGCATCAGAGGTGGCAGTATTTTCATTACAGTATTCATTAGAGAATGCACAACATCCTCCTAGAGATGAAAGCTCTTTCTTCTGTGCTCCCCTTTGCTCTTAGATTCTGTCTCCACACTGGTTTTTTGGTGTCAGCCTTGTTTGTTTCTCAAAGAGTGTACTTTCCAAATCTGCAAGCATGACCTATATACACCCATCTCCCCAACCTGCAATGAGGCAGGGCTTTAGATGAAAACCACCAGTGGTGCCTGGGGAGAACGGATAAAAGCTTTCTGTTGAAATGGGTTTTGAAGAGAAAGACCTGAGATGGGGGTAGAAGGAGAGCCAAGGGGGAGCATCACAGCTGTTTTCTTTTATGTTCACTAAAGCTGCTGTTATGTCATTTTTTTAATTAAAATGTTTTCTGAGGCTGATGTGATTTATGGCTCGCTGTCCTTTACTGAGGGATGTCGATCCATTCAGCTCCTAGCCCAAGGTAATCCAGAGACTGATGCAGAAAACTGAACTGCTGAGAGAGGCTCAGGTGTGATCTCAAGAGATTATCTATCCTTTTACAGCATCATTTCATAAAATGGGATGAAGGAGCAGAACAGGGGAGCCATTATCCTACTGTCAATCAGCTCCAGTCCTCAGGAAGTTGAAAGGGAGATCTGACCATAGCAGCTGGGTGGGACTATTTTCCCATTGTTTTTAGAAGGCATCTACCCGTGTTACAACCTGGAGGAGCTAATCACGTTTGCACCAGTGTTTCACGAGCACCGGGACCGGGATTCCCATTGCTACTTAAGATGCTGGTGATTCAGTGGATGATATAGCGACAGTTCTTTGAATGCAGATGTTAAATCAAAATTGGGAGTTTCCAAAACAAGGAACTCAACTTCCCTGTGATATCTGGGAAGTGGGCGGGTGAGATTTGCAAATCCGAAGGAAGGTCTCCATTCAAACACATCACATTGAAAAGTCCAATGGTCTGTGTTCTCAGCCTTCACAAAACCCTTTCCTGGCAGACTGAAAATAGCTTTATCATCACTGCACACCTTCCCACATGTCCACCCTGAAGCTGGAGAGTTTTAGTTAGGAACCAGAATCTGATTGTGATAAGTGGATTAAATGATAGCAGAGAGACAGAATGAGTTGCACAGCACACAGGCCTCTTACTTGAAATCCGTGTTCATTATCAGAGAACGCAAATACCCTCGCAGAATCCAGACCTAATGAAAAGCTTATTTGCCAGAGTCTCAGTTCGTTACTGGACTTGCTGTGCAGTCTATGCCCCTAAGGAAATGCAGTGCAGGTCTGCTGAATGGAGTGGGGAGGAGAAACTCTGGCAAGCTCTAAAATACTAGGATCCCAGTGGAAACCCTTTCCAACGTACTTTGCCTTTTCTGGGTATTCCCTCATTATGAATAAAGACATGAACAGGAAGGAGGATCGGCTTAGGAATATACTTGTACAAAAAAATAATAATCTGCAAACACAACATATACCATAAATCAGTCTGGTGGTGGGATTCACTTTTGCAAAGGGATGAGGGAATATCTTGGGACAGCCATTCTTGTCCTCACTATATCTGCTCTCTCAGCTATACTATTGTGTACAAAGTCAAGATTTCTATGGATCAACTAGTACTGGTGCCAACATTTGATTTACAAAATATTGCCCCACCACCACCACCACTTACTCTGGTTAGGGGAGGGAGCACAGAATAAATAGTTAGGGCATAAGCAGAGCCAGTACACAATCTGTGGGCCCAGGAGTGGAGACAATGGCAAAACATCTTTGGCATGCCAAATCTGAACTTTCTTGGATTCTTAGATCCCAGAATAGGGTTTTGTTAATCAAACTAGGGAAGTAATTACCTCCTTGCAACCTAACTACTGATATGCATTGGCATAATAAGACAAAGCTTTATACCAGGATTTTCTAAAATCTTAGCAGATGCTTGATTAATTGGAAAAGGTTGAGGGGTGCTTAAGCTCATCCATAGTTCAATGAGTGTGGCTTAAATTACTGTATATGGGACGGGTATTGATCACCAAAACAGGTGGGAGACTGGATATCACTGTAGATTTTGATTCGGTAAAGCAGGGGTGTCAAACATAAAGCCCACAGGCTAGATGTTCCCCCTGGAAGCAATTTCTCTGGCCCCCATTTTAACTGGGCTTTCCCAGTGTGATAATTGGGCTCTTGCATATCTTGAAATTATGAACAAGATCTGCACATTTTCTGTTCTGTCATTTGTAGGTAATGCGTTTTTATGTACGAACAAAGTGCTTATTTCTGGCCACCCAGGGGTGTCAAATTTGTTTCATACAGTGGGCTGAATAAGGCATTCATGGCAGCTGCTGAGGGCCAGAAGTGACATCATTAAGCAGGAAGTG
>JAJKFI010031956.1:0-11419 GCA_029204185.1 Lerista edwardsae
CTCTCTCTCTCTCTCTCTCTCTCTCTCTCTCTCTCTCTCTCTCTCCTCTGAATCCAAAACTGCCATGTTATTTGAAGTGACACATTGGAGAATGGGAAGGAAGGGAGGGGCAAAAGGATTTTCTTCCAAAGAGGCAAAGCAATGGTTCCCCTATTTGCAGTTACGTGTGCCTGTCTCTCTCCATCTCTGAATTATGTCAGAGAGAATGGAGGCAAGCAAGGGAGTTCCGTACAAGGGGGACAGCCAGCTTTATCCTCATGCCTTTATCTCAATCTGATTTTTTTTTTCATAGCCACATCAACCTTCCACTTCTCCCATAGCAGTTGCATGGAGTATTGACATTCTGGGATTGACCTTTTCACATTTACAGTTAATATATTTCTTAGCATTCTGTGACATAACAGTTCAGCCAATGGCCACAGATGGGAAGCTCACAGTCAACAAGCATCACTTCTTTTTTAGCACATTTGATATAAAATTTATGGTAATGCCAAAATAGGGACATTGGGTTATATAATATTCAATGGCTTAGACCAGTGGTTCCCAATTTTTTTAGAAGCCCCAGATGGTACTGCCTGATTTATAAATGCCAAGGGGTGTCGCTGTAATTGTGATTGGACAGCTCCGCACAAGTAGCAGCTTGATTATCCCTCAATGCACATAGCCTAATCTGCCCTGTCAGTTTCATAACCCAACAAAAATTGGGTTGCGATTCACTGGTGGGTCCCAGATCCACAGTTTGGTAATTGCTGTCTTAGACAGGAATTGTCTCAGGGCACAATCCTAACCTGGTGTTAGGCTGGCACAGTCCAGCAAAATTTGGCTGGCTCAAGGACTACCGTAAAGCGTGTTTGGGCTATTTTAGGAGCCAGAGAGGATGGTGCACATCTGTGTGCTGGCCTCTCTGGCTCCGAGTGTCCCTTGTGCCAGCCAAACTTTGCTGGCCTTACTGTGCCAGCCTAACTCCTGGTTAGGATTGCACTCTCAGACAACAAGGAGATTGGATTAAGGTAAAGGAAGGGTAAAGGAAAAGAAAGTATCTGTGAAGAAGAGCAAAAATTAAAAGATACCTCCCTAAACAGTTTTGAGTATAACACATTGTAATTTTGAGGATATCAAAACAGTTTAAATTCCCTTTCTTGAGAGCATTACTCCACTTATAGATACACAATTTTATATACAATGCGGTAACCAATCCTTTTAATTGAGTAGAAGTTACTCTCATCAAAACAGCTCACATTTATAATGAAATTGGACATATCCTCCACTACAGTTTTACCAACAATGTATGAGAAAAAAAAAACCATTGAATGATAAAGCAGCCACATGTAAAATCTGCTGGCTTCTTGAAGGGTCTGTTTTATAGGAACTGAGAAGCTCATACAAGAGAGAACTGGGAATTGCCATTGATTATTAATCTCTCAAAACTGAGAACACACATCTCAATATTTGGAAGCAAAAGGGCTGTGAAACAAACTGTGAGTAGCAATGCATCAAGAATACGAACCAAACACCACATTTCAATGGATCAATCAAACATGCAGTCATCTGCAAACATTAGGAGCAGATGGTGGTTGAAAACGTTTGCTAAGAATAAAATGGAAAAAAGAAGAAGGAGAACACGGAAGGAACAACACTGCAGAAAATGCCATGGAATATAGGAATAAAGCCATTCTGAGTCAGCATAACTATCTCATTTAGCCTTCTTACTCATAGGGTGGTCCAGCAACAGGTATGCAACCCAAGATGACAATAAGTCAAGCTGGTGATGGCCATCCTTGCTGTTCACCAGCATCTTGAATCCCGTCAGAATCTCTATGCACAGAAATGAAGTGCTTGGTTCATACAAGATCCTTAGCTGAACTAAGCCACCATAATCCCTTTGTCAAATGCTTGCTCTGTAGAACAAACAAGTGTGTGCTATAACCTGTATGATTAGAACTAAGGATAATCTCTCTCCTCTCCTAGCACAGGGAACTGATGCTAGATTGCCCACCTGGTATCCACTGTTTATTTATCTGCAGAGACCCGTGGAATGGATCCCCACGGCAGGGCCCATGACCGGGGGGGGGGGGAAAGGGGGCAATTTGTACCCAGGCTCAGAGGATCAAAAAGGGGGCCCAGGAGCCAGAGGAGGGTCCCCTGAAATTTCCTGGGATCTTATATTTTCCTATCTCACCTGGACTCACTGCCTGTGTGGGATGCTGGGGCCACTACCATGGGCATGCGGTGGTGGCTTCTGCTGCAAGCCATATGCACCAGGTCCAGTAATGCATATCTGACACTAACATAGTATCAAATCTGGAAAGAAACTAGCCCGCTACAATAGCTCTTTGGCTTGTGGATTCGCTTACCATGAAGGAGTGTATGGGAACTCAGAGACACAGCTAAGAGGCTACAGTTACTGCAGAGGTACATTTTGGTATACACAGGACAATTTTAATTCTAGTGCGCTACCGTGATGCTAAAAACCATGATGCTAATTTTCTGCAGTGGTATTCTATATGTAAAAGATTTTAGAGAGACAAGCAGCACAATCCTACAGTGTGCGCAGCGCCGGCACAACGGGGTTGAACCGGCACTGCGCGCTTAGCGCTGACACGGAGGCGCCGATCGTCTGCCCTGCGTTGGCACTAAGGCCACAGGACCAGCGCGGCTGGCAGCGCCGGCCCTGTAGCGCCAGCACAGCGCCTCCCTTGCGCCAGCTGAAGGCAGCCGGTGCCAGGGAGACACCATGACAGCATGCCCCGGGGATTGGCGGGAGGAGGGCAGAATATGGGTGGGACGAGGGTGGGACATGGGCAGGCCTCGGATTCAGCCATAAGGTAGAATACTAGGCTCATTGGAGAGGCCGCACAGCCCTGATTTGGGCCACGCGGTCTCCTTGGATCTGCGCCCGCTCTTTAGTGGGCACAGATCCGAGGAGTGCACGGGGAGGCTGGAGCCTCCCCTACGGTAAGGAAACGAACATTCCCTTGCCACGGGGAGGCTCCAGCCTCCCCAACCCACCGTCAGATATGGTGCTGGCCGGCCGGCCTTGCCATTCCAGTGCTGGATAGGATTGCGCCCTTAGTGTATTTGACTGTCCGTATTGCTGTAGCTAGCTGCCAGTGCCATGTAAGCAGATAATCCTGGACTTTGGATCAGTAATCCTGGTAGACATGGGCTCTAAAGACTATTCCACTACCTTGTTATCCCACCTTGTTTTGCCCCTCCTTGCCCTTGTTCTGCCCACCCCCAATGCCATCCTCCCCTCTGTTTTGCCCCTCCCCTCCCCCTTTGGGAAGGGGACCAAAAGGAACTTTATACCCTCTGATAAAATTTTCTCTCAGAGGCCTTGTCCCACAGATATGGAGGCACATCTGTACAAATATGCCTGTCCAAATGTCCATGATGGCGTTAGCACCCATTCTCCAGAATTCCCAAACTTTCCCTATCTTATTCCAGCCAATCTCAGAAAGCCCTGTTAGTTTGCTTTTCAAGGTAAGATTCCACAATATAATGTACCGTAGGTATGCTATAAATACATTTTATATATTTAACAACATGCTTGCTATAAATAATAGTCATGTTAGACTAAAGGTGCAATCCTAACCTGAAGTTAGACCCGCACAGTTGGCCAGCAAAATTTGGCTGGCACAAGGGCCACCACAAAGCACGTTTGGACCACTCTTGGAGTCAGGAAGGATGGTGCATGTCTGTGTGCTGGCCTCTCTGACTCCGAGAGTGGTCTAAACATATTTTACTGTGGCCCTTATGCCTGCCAAAGTTTGCTGGCCTAACTGTGCTGGCCTAACTCTACTTTAGGATTGTGCCCTTAAGAACGTAACTTACCAACAGAACCCAGGAACCTGCCCTGCTCTTAAGTAAGGGAGCTTCTGTAGCAGGTAGACATTGTGAGATTTATATCTGTTCAACTTATTTGTCACTTATTTGACAGTCACAATTTTAGTCCCGTTCAGGGATAAGATGCAGGAGGAAATGAGTGTTAATTTCCAGTCATTGCCTATGTGGTAGCCATAATGCAAGAATATGATGATTATTAATAATAATATCTGTAAAGCACTCTTGAATTAAAAAAATGTTCACAAAATACGTAGTTTGCATGTCTACAGAAACAAATATAATATAATAAATAAATATCAACATACATGATGTCAGCCATCAAAAAAGAACCGGAAAGAGCAAGAAAGCCCCATCAGTCCAGACCAGAGCTAAAGTTGTTGAAAGTGAAGTGGAATTGTGGACTGCACAAACATGAAGTACTTATAAAAATCACAGCATTTTACATACAGCATGCAGAGGAGGTGGGGAAACCTAAGATTAACGATGCAAGGATCTGTTTGCCCAGGATCATTCACCACTGTTTGATCAAGAAAGTGAAATGTCTTTACATTTTTCCCAATAGCATCACAGCAAAGAACTGAGTTAGTACAGATTTCCTGCCTCAACTGGTAAATGTCCATGTCAGTTTTATAAGGCTGTTTAAAATGTTCAGCCAGGAATGAAATGTAATCTAAACATTCTTAATCAAAGTCCTGTGCACATGGAAGACAAAGACGTTAATGTTAAGGGTGCTGTTTGGATAGACTGAAAATTCTGGAAGACACTATTCAGATGGCAGGGATGAGGGTAGTGACAGTCTGGTGATAAGGAACACTGCATTCTGGGAGAAGAGTTACAAGGTAGGACTTATATATTATTCTTAGAGGCAGTCTAAAATGGTTTTATTTTTTCATGGATGGTGGTGTTATACTAAAAAAAATGGGCTGAAAGAGGTGTTATGTGTTTTTATTCCAAATCAATATTTTAATTACTTTTAAAGCATCTTTATCAAATGTAATCATGGCCATATACATAGATGGCATATATGTGTTTTATGCCTGTGGCTGTCAGCAGACATCGCCACAGGAATAAAACAGGCAGCGCGCGCGCACGCACACACACACACACACACACACACACAAACACCACCATCACCACCAGAATGAGCAAGCAGTTAAGGACCTGAAACTGCACACAGAAGCTGGGGGCAGCTAAGCAGCCAAAAGCAACCTAACTTTCATATATTATTTATTTATTTATTTATTTATTTAACTTATATCCCGCCTTTCTGCCCCTTGGGCACCCAAGGCAGCTTACAACAATAAAATACCATAAAATCACAATTTACAATTAATAATTAAAAACAAAATAATTAAAATTTAAAAACAGCAAGCCCCGTGGATCCTAAAATATAAATATAAAAATATATAGATATATATGCACACACACACACACACACACACACACACACACACACAGAGAGAGAGAGAGAGAGAGAGAGAGAGAGTTCTATTTCCCGCTCTCCCCCTTCAAATCTGCCTGTATCATTATTGTAATGGGGTTCGGTAGAAGTACATAGCAAAATACGGAATTGCAAAGATTCCCTACAATGCAGAACAGGGACTGATTATTCTTAAGAAGGACATTAGTTCTCAAGAACAGTGAGAACATAGTTCCCACACATTTTTGCAGTTCCCACTCTTTAAAATGACACTCTAGCTTCATGTCACACACACACACACACACAGAGCAAAATACTTTCCTCTTACCAGCTGCTCAAGCCTTTTTATCCTTTTTAACAATGGTGGGCAGCACCTTCTGGAGTGTTTGTTGATCTCCATGTTCACAGGACTGGGAACGTTCTTGGGTTCCCCTTCGCCAGGTCTTCAAAAGGAGCCAAGGTATGCTTGTCATCTCTCTCACATTTCCTCTTCAGCTTGCTACCCTCTGAGATGTGTAGCACTTTCTGGAATTGTGACCTCAGAGATAGGCCAGCTACCTCTCATGGTCTTTGTGTTCATTTGATTTACATTCTGAGTCACCCTCTTGCTGACTTCCCCGTTGAAAAGTTCTGGTCATCAAAACATGGTCGCTTTCTAAAATTTCATCAGGCATTAAATCAAAGATTGGCTGACATATGTGCCAGTGGAGCACTAAAATTTAAGTGATGCTTCACCTAGCCACATATAATTTACTGAAACAGCAAAAGACAAGAAGCAAAAGCAGATCATGAACATATAGGATTATGATTATGGTTATTTTAAAGCAAAAATAGTTTGTAACATTCTACGTGTGATACTAATAAAAAGGTAAATCATGCAGACATCTGAGTGACTATTGATTTCAGAAAGCAAAAGACAGCCCAAAAGCACATGAATACATGAAAGATCTAAAACCTCAATGAGGCAACAATTTAAAGGATTTCAAAGTCTGTTTTTATAAGCCTTTGGGGACTCAAATGTAGTATATTGATTAAACTTCAGGAACAGTTAAAGGCTGCATCAGCATGGCTAATTAATACAGTGATGCCCTGATGCCCCTGCTTGTTGTTTTACCATGGTTTATTCTGTTAAATCAATTAATATTCATAGCCCCATAAGAAAGCAGCCACTGTTTATCTTCTGATAAATCAATCGATGTATTGATTCATTTGAAATAATTAACTGTCGTCCTCTGGGACTGACTCTTGCCTTCCCATTCATCTAAAGGGATGACACATTAAAATGAGAAACATAAATGCAACGCGGGAAATCACACACAATACATGTTGATTCAACAATAGAAACAATTGTGTTCCTGATAACAGTAATGTTTCTTCAACACCCTGCCTTTTAAAATGATGCTAAGGGTACTGTCAGAATCATGCCTGTGCTGAAAGGGCTGATCTTTCTTGATAACGATTCCTGTCAAAGGTTCTCTTCACTCTGATGTGTATGATTTTTTTTTAACAATTCATTGTGTCTTTGCCAGGCACAGTTAAGCTGGGCATAGAAGAGCTCTCTGGAGTTAATGAAATGGGTCATGTGGTCCTCCCGGCCCAGTCATAAAGTGGACTGATGCAACTTGTGTCATTGGGGATGATGGGATGGTGAATTCAAGGTGCCCTTCGCCCCATCTGCTGCCACCTCCCTCCTTTCCACCACAGACATCTTCTGGGACCAACCAAGACTGGAACCACCACCAGACAATGTCTCCCAATCTCACCATGGTGAGGCACGCCAGAAGGATATAATGCTTGATGATATTTAAGAAAACCACTGAGAGATCCAGAACCAAAAGAACACACTTCTTCTGTCTGAGATTGTGGGACAACATGGAACTCTGCAGGAGCCAGTGCCACGGGGTTGAGCAACGAGGACCAGCTGGGAAGCGGTTGATCAGACCCAGCTGGGGCCGATTCCCTCCTCTTAGCCGAAGATAAGAGGGGATGCTCATAGAAGGACAGGGTGGCTTACCTGGGCAGCAAGTGGATCTTGCTCTCACAGCATGTGAAGGGGGAAAGTGGGAGGGTTCCAAGAGGGGATTGGGGAGACCACCAGGGGTGGGGTGGGGTGGGGTGGGGTGGGAAATGGTAGGGACCCCTCGGAGAGATGGCTGGCCCAAGACTGTCGCTGTTCCATTCCATGAAGAGGACACAAGCAGGGCAGCCTGCTAACCCTCAGGCAACAGGTTGGAAGGCAGAACCCCGCAAGCAAGAGTCCCGAGCAGTGGGACCCTTTGGACCTGGCTGACATGGGACCGTGAGTTGGGCTGGCACCCTCCAGACCTCATTTGGACTTTTGAGTTTCGAGCAGGGGAGGGGTCTCTCCCACTGAATGAAGAGCCTGTTGCTTTAAGGCTCAGGACCATTCCCCACTTTTTTTCTTGCTTCTTTTGGGTCAGTCTGCTCCCCTGGGAGAGGGAGGACAGTCAGGGCAGGGTGCCCCAGGCTACGTGAAGGTCCTCCCCTGC
This sequence comes from Lerista edwardsae, assembly GCA_029204185.1. NCBI lineage: Eukaryota > Metazoa > Chordata > Lepidosauria > Squamata > Scincidae > Lerista > Lerista edwardsae. The sequence continues at coordinate 7,777 of JAJKFI010031956.1, forward strand.
CGTGCCAGGACCATGAGGGGCTCTTGTTTTTCATATAATGCTAACAAAGGGGTGGTCCCCCACCTCGCCTCGTCCTGTGTCTCCTGAGTCTGCTCACCATGTCTTCGGGCGACCTGTTTGCGGCCCCTCTCCAGACGGGCGGCTGGGAGCGCTTGAGATGCTGCTACTCAGGCACTGGGAAGACCGACACTCTTCTGTCCCCAAACCTGGCCTGAAGTCCAGCTGAAAGGTAATTAAACACTGAATTGCATAAAAAAAGATAATAAATACTTTCTGGCATTAAAACGTTTGAGAAAAACTTGTTTTATTTATTTATTTATTTGTTTGTTTATTTGTTTATTATTATTATTATTATTATTATTATTATTATTATTATTATTATTATTATTTTCATATTGTAGGCTGCCTTGATTGTCCTCATCAGGAGAATGGTGGGATATACATTCTTTAAGAGCCCAATCCAATGTCTGGGCAGCGCCACTCTTGCATGCAGATCCAAGTAACCCCATAGGAGCTTCTTAGTCCTGACATGGAGGTAAGGGGACCAACATTCCCTTACTCCCAGGAGACATCCAGCTGCCTCCCTGGACCTGCAGGATACAGTGGCAGGTGTTTCCTCACCACTGTATCATGGCACAGGCAGCTGGGATAGGATTGAACTGCGCTTCACCCACCCACCAACTCTGAAAGAGTCTGCTATCTGCCCAGTTGCTGCCCCAGAATTGGGGCATGCTTCCTCCTCCAGTTCAGCTGCTGCAGTCCTTCCCAGAGTGCTCCCTGGAGCGCTCAGAAAGAGGACTGCTACCTTTCTTCTCCCTTGCTTCCTGGAAAGTACTTAGGAACAGAGAAGTTCCCCTCCCAGGATCCCTTTAGCACTTTAGAAGAAGCTGATGAGAAGAGGTGGTAGAAGAGGATAACCACAGTGAGGCTGAGATGCATGTGGGCACAGTGGCATGTATGCTGGCATGCGCACTAGAAGGGGGGGGGAAGAGAATGAAGTTTGCTACTGTTTGGGGATGGCTACCTTGGATGGCCCCTGTGTCCTGTTGTAAGCGGTTCTAGTCTTGTCCCTGCCAGCCTGTACAAAACAGCAGGAAAAGAACCGAGAGGCACATGCCATTATTAGGAGCCATAAGGAATGATCAGGTTTAGATGGAATGAAAAGAACAATATATGTCTCGCTCAGCAAAGAGATGCATAATAAGACAGCAAATATTGAAAGCATGTAAATGATGATGGAGTGGGACTATTTATTGCTGCACGGTGGGGAAAAAAAACCCTAACAGGAATGCATTCAATTAAGGAGAAGAGAAAAACCATGGGGAACACTTTCTAACAGCAACATTATGGAGCAGCATGGTGAGCTGCCATCTTGCCGTGTAGTGGGGCAATCACACAACTTCTTCATTGCTCATTACTTGCCTAGCAATAAATTCTTTGAACTTTATAAATGCTTTCCTAAGAGCTCAAAGCACTTCAGGTGCATTAATTCTTACAACAAGGCTATAACATATTATTTACTACGCATGTACACCACCCATCCTCCAGGTGTCACACAGGAAGATATAAGGGGGTTCTGCCATTTATTCTTATGCCTGAGAGACATAATTTCTGAAAAGCATGTTGGGTTGAGTGAGAGACATGCCTGTTAGGGCTGAACAGAGTCTGAATGGAGGTGTTCCCAAAGTTCTATTCACCTCACAGTACTGGGTCTCAGTCTAGCGAGAATTATTATGTCCAGATTACAGATGGTCTAATGCAGTGTTATTCAAACTGTGAGTCAGGACCCACTTGGTGGGTCGCAACCTGGTGTCAAGTGGGTCACAGAAAGTTGGGAGCAGCTGTCTTGGAAACTGCACATCTTACTGTTGTTTATATTCCTTTTGTGAGTTTGAATTTTCAAGTAAGGTTTTTTTTTAAAAAAAAAATTGTTTTTAGTTTACCAGAAGGGATCGGCCACAAAACTGGCATTCTCCGATTACAGATGAATCACTCAAATACACCTCGTTAGATTTTTCGAATTATCAGTATGTACCAATTTACCGGGTGGGGGAGGCGATTCCCGCGAGTTGAAGCAATATCCTGCCCCTCCCTTACAAGCTCTGTTCTGATTCTCCAAAAGTGCTCTAATGCTTTTTATTAAAGATCCACTTGCTAAAATGATCAAGGAATCACCTTTTACGAAAGACAACAAAACACACGGATGTGTCCACGCAGGCCTGCGTTTCGGGGGTGAGCAGAGCGCCGGCCGCTCCAAGCCACCCCCAAATCCCTAAGTAACCCACCACCATCACCCATATTCAGCACCGCTCCGATCGTGAAACAAACAGGCAGCGAATCCCCCAGGCTTGACTAAGGCTAAGCTGCACCGCTTAGGAGCAGCCCCCTTTCCTTCCCCCAGCAGGGCAGAAAGCTGCACCTTTGAGATGCCAACGCAGACGAGGAGACGGAGACGCCGAGCACTTCCTCGCCTCGCCCCCGCCCCGCCGGTTGTGCGGTGTCATAAAAGGTGTGAAGCGCCCCGCCTCCCTGTTCCCTGCACGACCGTCAACCCCTGCAATTACCGCCTTTGTTTCTCCCCCTCATTCCCAGGCACTGCAACGACGTGTCGCGGCGCGCGGCAGCTGCTTATTTATTTATTTATTTATCGTGCCTGGGAGCGGCGAGCCAACGCAGCACTCAGAGAGTCAACCGCTGAAGCTCTGCAAGGCAGCGGGGCAGCGAAGCGCCGCCAAAGCAAAAGGGACGTGGCGCGGCTCGCAGACCGAAGGGGTGGCCCCACACAAGGAAACATCAAAGCCGCCTTAATTGCCGCTCCTGTTCAGCCTGCTAATTGGCTGAGCGGCGCCAGCCTCCCCGCACAGCCCCTGTGATCCGTCTAATCATGGCTGTGGCTTCCGAAGGAGCGCGGCAAAGGGCAGCTGAAAGAGCGGCTCTTTCTTGCTCCGCTTACCCCACCCCACCCCTCTCCGCCCCGTTACCATCCGTGGCGGCTGCAAAGGTCAAGCAGATTCTTCATTAACTCCCGGCTTACACAGCTCGAGACATCTCAAAGGCCGCGAGCCGCTTTGGCGGGGGGAAGCGGCCATCAGGGACAGATATTTGCTGCGTCATGATAACCATCAGCGATCCCTTCCACTTCTATCGGGGGACGGAATTGTTAGGGGTGTGACTCACTCAGGCATTGCTTGGTGCGGGCTAATCAGATTTTTCTGTCGCTTTTGCCGGGCCTCGGTTCCAGCTGCATTGGCAGCAATCCCTTTTATGAAAGCATAAATAGAAATCTCTATAATAAGATCTCGGTGTACTGCTTTGAATGTAGAAGTGGTAGCTGAACAGTTCGTAGTATAAAATACAAATCTAACTTCCTTCGATGTAGGGAGAAAAATTGTCAGCTGCCCCTTGTAATAATTGTCGTCTTGTTCAACTGTAGTCTCTGAGCCCATTGCATGGGGGAGAGGGGAAAGGAGGAGCATAGCATCTTTTCCAGTGGCTCTTTGCTGGTGTTTCTCCTGTATTGTTTTAGATTGTGAGCCCTTTGGGGAACAGGGAGCCATGTATTTTTATGTAGACTACTCCTGTTGAAAAGTGGTTGTTTATTATTATTATTATTATTATTATTATTATTATTATTATTATTATT
>JAJKFI010031961.1:0-11410 GCA_029204185.1 Lerista edwardsae
GATAGATAGATAGATAGATAGATAGATAGATAGATAGATAGATAGATAGATAGATACAGTTGTGTCATCTAAATGATTTAAGAACAGGTACTCACTTTTGATTGGCATGTGTCGGGACCCGCCCACCAGAAGTGATGTCATAAGCCAGAAGTGATGTCGTGGCAGGAAGTGACATGAAAAAAGCCCTTTTTGAGGCCTCAGATGATTTTAAACTGACCCAACAGTTGCAACAGTATTCCACAGCACCCCCAGAACATGTGAAGGAGGCCTGGCATCATGTTAAAACCCCAGAGCAACTCATTTTTCAGTGGCAAGGAAAGGAAAGGCTCCGCTCGCTGCCTGCCTGCCTGCCTGGCTCTGAGAACATGCAGGCAACTCAAACATGCAGGAAATTCAAACTTTGCGGAGGGCGGAGTCGACGAGTGGGCGGGTGAATGGGCGGGGCCAGCTGTAATCCTAGAGACCGGTACTCGCGTACCCCCGCGTACCCCCTGCATGACATCACTGGATAGATAGATAGATAGATAGATAGATAGATAGAAATTGTGTATATTGGTATATAACTTTGTCACTATGTATATGTAATCATAAACAATTGAACAAATAAGTGTAAGAGAAATATTTTCTTCCTGAAAAAGAAGTTTAAGCGTCTTGGCCTCTTGGACACCACCAGCCCTGCAGCCTGGCACCAGGGGCGAGAGCCTCCCCCCTGGCCACCTCCTTCATATGCCACTGCATGTTGCGCCAATGCCTTGCTCTCTTCCTCCCCAGGCCAAGGCTTCCTGCAAAAGAACCATGCCATTGGCTCCTCCCCTGTGGTCCACAGCTCCAGTCCTGACTGGATGGGCGAGAGGCGTGATGAACATTCTATGCCGCTGCCAGCAAGCGTTCGAATTGCCTCTATTTGAATTCTGGCAAAGCATGTAATCCACTTTCCGGGCTTTTCAGCACTGAGTGGCTTTTGAGCAATCAGTGCATCATCAGATATCTAATCCACTTAAAAGCATATTAACCAAATCAAGTTTTAATCACTGCTTCCTAACCCATTGTGGGCGAAAGGGGGGGGGGCGGCTGTGACTGAGGAAGGGCTTCTGCACGGTCCAAGCAATGAGGGTAGTTGCTTTTCTGTAGGCGGGACGTGCATGACCATTTTGCTAAGCTTGTTGAAATAATCCACGTGGCAGACACTCCATTCTTATTCATCTTTGCATGGCCGGATTGCCTTTTAGAGCAAACAGATTCTTGATGTCTCCGACGACACAGTCGATCGGTCATAGAGTTGTGCCGAATGGTCATCCCATTCGATCTGGTATTGCTTTCAGGGTTGGTGGTGGTGGTGGGATATTCCCCCAATCCCTCAGCTCATCACTTTCATTTGTCAGCTACTGTACTGACATCCTTTAAAAAAATACTGTCTTCTTTTTATAAAAGTGAAATCACCTAATCATGCTGCTATTCTCGTTATCATTATTTCCGCATGGTCAGCTAGACGTTATGGACTAGTTTATTTTATCCGGACATTCCTTCCCAAGGACCTGGGCGGCTTGGTTTTACCCTATTTCCATATTAAAAATAATGTCGTAAAATAGAAAACTGCTTTTCGCCGTTGAATGATGGTAATTTCGGTGGCTTCTAGGGTGCCATTTTCTACCAATGATGTGCTGGAGATTGCATTTCTACCAATGTTCCAATGATACATAACACTATGGTATTACTCGTACATACCAAGGATTTCACAGTTTTGGCCACTAGTGTCAAGCTCAGCTTGCTGCCCCCTTAAAGCTTGTTGCCTGGTGCAATTGCACCCCCCTGCACTCCTTTAGCTCTGCCCCTGCTGTGAACTGTGAATGGCTTGTCCGCTACGATGGCATCATCATCATCCAAGGAGCTTTCACATAAAATTGTTGTGTTTCTGGCAGACAGGCTCTGAGGCTTCCAGACGTCATGGCCATTGTTAACAAATCCAATGCTAAAAGCCTTGTTTTAGCGCTTTCATTGTTTCTGAAACAGAAAGCCTCCCCTGTTTTCCACACATTAGCTCTAACTGCCTTTCAGAGAGTGATCTTAATAGCAGCGGCAAAGGAAAGTCCAGGCCTGCAAGTTTTGGAGCTGGGCAAATCAGACAAAATCAAACTGAATGACAAATTGAGGCTACGAAGGAACAATCACTGAGCATGGATTTTACGTCAGTGAGCAATGGTCGTTAATTAAGCAATCCATTCCTCCTCGCGCATGCAGCATGCCAGACAAGTCCAGAACAGGCCAGAACTTCCTTCTCTTTGGCGTTGCGAACAACCTTCAGAAATATCCTCCATCTTTCATCTGCCATTATGCTCTCGTACGTCGCTACTCGTATTTGGAAAAACAGAGGAAAGCTGATAAATGGATATGGCAGAGCAGAAGTAAATGACGGCATGCTTAATCTCCATCAGATGTGAGGTTCGCTGCCAAATTCTTCCTAATTCAAGGTGAATTTAAGGATTCAGCAAGAAGACGGGAGACTTGTCTTGAAGGGGTTTGATCTCAGTGGTCCAAAGGAGTCTAGCAGTTGCCTCTGGGAAGCCCACGAACAGAAGATAAAGGAATGCTTCTCCCCCAGCCAGTGGCATAGCTAAGGGAGGCAGGGGGTAGATTGCCCTGGGTACCACTCCTTGAAGGGGTGTCAGAGTCCATCAAAAGGCACTTCTGATCCAGGAGGTCTGGTCCAGATGGTAGAGGAGCAAGATAAGATCCAAAGATAAGAATATCCCATCTCAGTCCTGAGATACATCATCCTTCTCTGACTTTAAGTTCCAGAAGCTCAATTCCCATTACCAGCATCCCTCCCCCGGCTACGTATCCTTATGAATACCCCAACATGAATCATGCAGCACTTCCAAACGGATACTAAATGGCTGAGCCCGAATTTATTGCTGAATTGCCGCACAGAAGGCACGGAGAGACTTTACACAGAGGGTAAACGCTTGAAAGCCTTTCTTGCAGCAAGTGACTGTATTATATATAGAGCCTACTAGATCATCTTTAAGTACTCTGATCACAAGCTTCAACAGTATGCTATTGTAGCAATCTCATCCTAGCTCTGTGTAGAGTCTACCTTAGCATGTACTACAGCATATGGCAGGGGGCAGCAAGAGAACACTAGCAAGCCCGACTCAAACACATTTCGAAGCTCTGCCCTGGTGCCAATCACACGTTCAGCGTTTGCTGTGAAAAAAGCTGTACCTACAGAGGAACCCTCCCCATGATGGAATAAGGGCGCAATCCTAACCTGGAGTTAGGCCGGTGGAGTTAGGCCAGCAAAGTTTGGCTGGCACAAGAGCCACCGTAAAGTGTGTTTGGACCACCCTCGGAGTCAGGGAGGATGGTGCACGTCTGTGTGCTGGCCTCTGTGACTCCAAAGTGTGGTCCAAACATACTTTACGATATCCCTTGTGCTGGCTAAACATTGCTGGCCTAACTGTGCCGGCCTAACTCCAGGTTAGGATTGCGCTCTAAGACACGGTCTACTGCAGAAGATTATTAACCATTGCGAGGAGATTTCTCCATGGATCCACTGCTGTGTTCTGTTGCCACTGGGCAATAGACTGTAGGACACTGGCAGCACAATCCAATGCAAACACCCCATGGCCGGCGCAAGCAGGGGGAAGGTGGGAGGGTGGAACAGGGCAGGGGGCATTCCAGGAGGCGGGGCAGCCTGGGGAGGGGGGTGGAGCTTGGATGCAGACATTAGCAGGCAAAGATCCAAGTAGCCCATAGGGACAACTGGTGCCTAACTTGGGGCAAGGGGAGGAACATGCCTTTGCCCTGTGGAGGCTCCAGCCTGCACCCAAGTTGCATTGGATACAGTGCAGGACCACCTGCCTATTCCAGCGCAATTTAGGATTCTGCCCTGAATCTATGAGCTTTGAGACAGTGTGTCCTTTGGGAAGGAGGGATCTTTGTTGGCACTGTGACAGTCCAGAATCGGCCATGACTGGCTGCCATTTTGAAAAGTACCAAACCCCATTGGGGAGAATCTGCATAGCCCCATCTCTTGTAATTGAATGTAATTCTTAATTGTTCCACTTCCTCTGTCTTATTCAATTTCTTTGCCAAGTAATCGATACCTTGTTTAGAGACAGGTTCTCCTGGGCTTTGTTAAAGCAAACAAAAGCCTGGCAAGGAGCTTGTGTATGCCTTGTCTATGATCAGTGCCTGCGGGTTTTTTTTCAGATCAGTATTCGTAGACATGGTTATCCTGAAGAGGAGTGATTTGCTACCACTTGGTGTCTAAAGGGCTTATTACACTTGGGGCGTGGATAACTTGTCTGGTTAGCCAAGTGGGAGACTGGTCATTCTTAGCATACAGTCTCCCTCAGGGGCATAACTAAAGAAGTGCAGGGGGGTGCAATTGCATCAGGCTACAAGCTTTTTGGGGGGGACACACAAGCTGAGCTTGACACTAGTAGCCAAAATGGTGAAAACCTGGTATGTATAAATAATACTATCATGTTATATGTCATTGGAAAGGGAATTTAATGCAAAATGCAATGAAATAAACCAGAGTGTAATATCTTCATTCTCTAAAAAGCTATGGCCAAACACCCAAAATACAACTGTGACATCACGTCCTGTTTGTGATGTCACTTTTGGGGCAACATTTTGTCCTCTGCACTGGGCTACGCTTGCATTAGCTATGCCCTGGGTCTCAATAAGGATGAACAGTAAGGTTGCAATCTCAGCACACTTACTTAGGAGGAAGTCACACCGTACAAGATGGGACTTAACCAACCTTGAATTGCTCTGCTCAGCACAAGTCACAGCCTAACATTATTCACATAAGCTACTGTGTAAATTGACACACTGTAGGACAACTATGTTCTTCTAGGTAGGAGATCTCAGGTGAGGCAGCAGTTGAGGGCTAGGCCTAAAGACACCAAGAGTGGTCCAAATGTGCTTTGCGGTGGTCCTTGTGCCGGCCAAACCTTGCTGGCTTAACTGTGCTGGCCTAACTCCAGGTTAGGATTGGGCTTTCAGTGGTTATGCCCCAAAGCAAAGGACAAGGGAGAAGGAAAGATTAAATAACATACTGAGACCTTCCACGAGACACTGTCCCTGCTCACTTTGAATTTTTCTTAATTGTTTGAACTGAGCAATTGTTAATTGCTAAAACTGAGGGTTGGGAGAGTTAAAACAGATAAAAGGAAGTACTTTTTTACCCAGTGGGTAGTTAATCTGTGGAACTCTTTGCCACAGGAGGTGGTGATGGCATCTGGTCTGGATGCCTTTAAGAGGGGATTGGACGGATTTCTGGAGGAAAGGTCCATCGTGGGCTATAGGCAATGATGGATTGTGCAACTTCCTTACAAAGGTGGAGGGCTACTGGTACCGTGTGCAAGGGAGTGGCAACAGGATGCAAGCATCTTGTGGTCTCATGCCTCCCTGGGGCACCTGGTGGGCCGCTGTGAGATACAGGAAACTGGACTAGATGGGCCTTTGGTCTGATCCAGCGGGGCTCTTCTTATGTTCTTCTGTTCTTATGAACAATATTCACAGCAACTGCTGCCCCCCCTCCTCCAGAAGCAAAGCACAAAAATGCAGACAGAAATTATTGCCATTTGGAAAACAGGCTATGAAGTAGAATTTATATATATAAATTATATATATATATAGGGACACTGTAGGAGGGGTGCAGTAGGAGAGCTGCTCTTCCCAAAGCTCTCTCTGCTATCAACACCGCAGGATCTGCAGACTTCAAACATTCTGAACTTGAATCAAAAACTCCAGTCCATAGTTGACGCTGCCAGCATAAAGCCAATTCATTTCAGCCAGGCGGCTCTTTGAGGATTTGGCAGCAGCTCGTACCACGACATGACAAAGTGAAATAATGAGCTATCCACAGCAGGAACGAGCAGGCATCTAAACACTCTCAAGTGAACATTGGGTGAAGTCAACATCAATTTAGTCAAGCTAAGGCTGCTGGCCCCGTGTCGGAAAGGTTGCAGAAGGTGTGGGTTTTGTAAGTGCTGTGACTGAGGCTGCTTCGGAGCCAGCAAAGCTGTGCGTGCAGATATGGGAAGGAAGAGATCTCCAGTTCTGCATTTAAAGCTTCTCCAAGAAGAAGCATCAGGCTCAGCTGGGGGTAAACTGAGAAATATGCCTAAGGCTATATTTTAATACCTTGGATATAGTCTTTCCCAAGGGCTGCAGGAGAGCATTATACAATCATCCAAGGCCCCATCTCCGGGCCACATGGCCCTGATTCTATTTAGCAGGCGCAGATCCTAGGAGCCCACTGCAGAGGCCCTTGCACCGGGGATGCTCCTTAGGCCACCCATGTTGCAGTGGATACAGTGCAGACCCACCAGCCTGTCTGCTCCAGGGGAACGTAGGATTGGGCTGCCCTGCAGGGATTTTCCCCTACCCTATTTGAAGACCCCAGGCAATGAACAAGGGACTTTCTGTGTTTAAAGAAGATGCCCTCCTTCTGAGCTATCAATCCAGCGATGGGATCTACAAATGAACAAGGGGAACGCTGGGCAGTACTTAGGCGGGGCTTCTGCTTGAGTGGCAGCCCGTCCGTAGCATTCAGCGGCTGCCCTGGCCTCAGGGAGGCTCCTGCTCACCCTGGGGGACAGGTGAGGGTTGCGCCGGGTGCCTGGGCAAGCAGCGGGGGGGGGGGCGCGCTAACCGGGGCTGCCAGGACAACTGCGTAACGCTACGGACAGGCAGCCAATCACGCGGAAGCCCCGCGTAAGTCCCACCCAGCGTTCCCCGTGTTCATTTGTAGATCCCATCGCTGTATAGATCCTGTCTCAAGCATCCCCAGCACTTACTCAGATATCTTCCAGAGCGATATGCATCACCCACCAGGGCTGCTGGGGGCCCTGGGACAACACCCTGCACTAGATTTCCCATGGCACCCTTTGCTCACCAACACATAGTGCATTGGACACGTCCAGTGCTAGTGGCACTTAGAGACTGGCCTGACCAACTCCTGATGCCCAGCCCTGCCACATCTATAATTCAGGAAGGACCGCTGTGAACCCAATCAGAACAGAATGCAGGGCTGTGGATTTCCCTTCTGTTCTGTTGCACACGATCCCTTGAATCAGAGAGCAGGGAAGTTTCAAGAACGTAATGGCACCAAGTGCCAAGAACTTTTGATATTAAAGGATAAACAAAGTTAATTAGCTCCCGCCTCATTTAGATGCAGCAGCAAGCATGGATTACACCCGAGCTGGAGACGATTAGCAAACAATTAACGCCCACATTCCATTTTTGACTGCTTCGACTCTGGTTGAGACGCCGTTAATTTCGAGCATCGGGAAAGGAGGAGAGGTGGAAAGATTGGATTCCGAGCGCAGCGCCTGTGAAAATTAAACACAAGTTAATTTCATCTATTATAACCCTGCTGTAAATGGAAAGTAATAGGTGGCATGTAAATTACAGATTAGGACAATTAAAGTGTGTTATTGGGAATGCTGAGCTGGGCAGTAACGAGCACCTTTCACCCCTAGGACTGTCTTCTTCCTCCAAGTACAGTGAAGACAGCTCTCTGGTGGAATGATCTCCACCAATCATGGTGGTATCTGGTGATGTTAGTCCCAAATTCTTTGTTCTCCTTCAATCAAAAGTCAACAGTTGATAGCCTTGGTAGATAAGATCATAAGAAAAGCCTTGCTGGATCAGGCCAAGGGCCCATTGAGTACAGGGAGGATGGCTCATGCCTGTGTGCTGGCCTCTCTGACTCCGAGAGTGGTCCAAACATACTTTATGGTGGCCCTTGCGCTGGCCAAACTTTGCTGGCTTAGCTTATGCCGGCCTAACTCAGTTTAGGATTGCGCCCAGTGGTGTCATTCAAATGATTTAGGAACAGGAACTCACTTTTGATTGGCACTTGTCGGGAACCCGGAACCAGGCACGGATCCCGTTAGGATCCGGAACACCCATTCTGGTCCGTTCCGCCTGAATGACATCACTGATTGCGCCCTGTGTGTGTGTGTGTGGGGGTGTTGCAATCCTGCCGGAATGGTAAGGCCGGCCGGCCAGGGCCATATCCAACGCTGGGTTGGAGAGGGAATGTTCATTCCCGTACCGTAGGAGAGGCTCCAGCCTCCACTATGCGCTCCTCAGATCTGCGCCATTAAAAAGGCACTGCGTGGGCACTACAAGGCCCCTGTGGCCTTAGCACTGATGCGGAGGGACTGCTAGGCGCCCCTACATTGGCGCTAAGGCCTTAGCACTGATGCAACGACATTGCGTCAGTGCTAAGCACCAGATGGGATGGCACTGTATGTGTGTGTATGTGTGTGTGTGTGTGTGTTTACCTGCAACATTTGCAACATTAAGCCAAGTTGATTCTAGTAGCATGTTTTTAATTATAGGAAACGAAACCTCCCACGGGTATTATAGTTATTTATTTCCCCATCTTCCTCACGGCAAATGAAATTAGCACAGCGCACTGGATGGGTTATCTAATGGCGTCGGGCATGGGAGGGAGAAAGAGTGACTTCGTGCATGCGATGAGTTTAATCTCGGGCTGAGGGTAAAAGAAATGAGAGGCATTTAAAATGGCGTAAAGGCTGTAATTCTTTAATCAAGAATGAAACAAATTAAAGGAAAATAGCAACATTGGTTTGGCTGTTAATTATGATGCTCTCTCTCGCTCTCGCTCTCTTGCTCGAGGGATGGAGTGGATTTCTTTGTCGCTAACAGTCATCAAGAATAACTAGTAGGATCCCAGAAAACTGCTAACTGGGCAAAAAGGCATTGCAGGCATTTCCCCATATCTGCAGGGGGGGGCAATTTGTGACTAACTGAATCCGTGGATACAGGATCCTGTGTGAAATACGGGAGCCTGCCTGTATTTCATGAAGATGGTTTTTCTTTCTATATTTAACAGGGGGAGTACAGCTGTTCCTCCTCAATGCAGCAAAGTGACTGAGGGCAGAATCCTAACCTGGAGTTCGGCCGGCATATTTAGGCCAGCAAAGTTTGGCCAGTACAAGGGACCCTGTAAAGCAGGTTTAGACCACTCTCAGAGTCAGAGACCAACACATAGATGTGCATCATCCTCCCTGACTCCAAGACTGGTCCAAACGTGCTTTACGGTGGTCCTTGTGCCAGCCAGACTTTGCTGGCCCAACTGTGCCAGTCTAACTCCAGGTTAGGATTACCTAATCCAGCTACCAGACAGTGACTGCATGTCCTTCCCCATTCTTCAAGCTTCTGTGGTCATGTGGCCAGCATGACTATATGCTGTAGCGCACAGAACGCCGTTACCTTCCCACCGAAGGGGTACCTATTTATCTACTCACATTTTTACATGCTTTCAAACTGCTAAGTTGGCAGGAGCTGGGACAAACGACAGGAGCTCACTCCGTCGCGCAGTCTTGAACTGCCAAACTTCTGGTCAGCAAATTCAGCAACAGCGGTTTAACCCCCGCAGCTCCACCACGTCCCCTCAAAAAGTGTACATGATTGTATTTTCCTGGTACACTGTCATCCAGTGACTTTCTATTTAGTCCTAAACTTCAATGCACAAAGTCACCTTCCTTATACTTTCACACTCATTTGTTCCCCAGGGCTCTCGATCTATATATTTCTTCTTACACTTAACTCCTTACTTTTCAGGGAAACACCTCAAATACTTAGACATAATGGAGCAATTCATAAGTTCAAACACATCGGAATATGTTCAGATAGGAGGGTGTTAATTACTCCTTGTTAGCACTCATTACAGTGCTAAATTGACTGTGACAGCTATGAGAATAAAGTGATAGTTGGTTAAAATGCTTTGCTGGGTAATGTTCAGCAAAAAAAAAAATCCCATTAATTCAGGTCTCTCCCTGTTATTTGACAGGTTGGATACCGGCTCAGATCATTAATCCAGGGAGGAGGAGAGTATCAACTACCATGAGTGGGTATCATAGACAGGAGGAGACATACTGGGTGGGCTTTTGGAGACCTCAGCAAGTGGCCCAGTTAAGGACTGTTAGATTAATGAATGGGTGGAAGTTGGGTACTTGACATCATGCACAGATGTCCATGGTACAGGGTGCAGTCCTAACCTTGAGCTAGGCCAGCAAAGTTCAGCCAAACTTTGTTGGCCGGCACAAGGCCCACCGTAAAGCATATTTGGACCACTATCAGAGTCAAGGAGGAAGGGGCATGTCTGTGTGCTGGCCTCTCTGCCTTCAAGAGTGATCCAAACATACAGTACTTTATGGTGTCCCTTGTGTCAGCTAAACTTTGATGGCCTAACTGTGCCGGCCTAATCCTAGCTCCTAGGTTAGGATGGCGCTCTAAGGCATAGAAGCCCTGCTGTCAGATTCTTGGCTCCCGATACTGGTGACTTTCTGCCCCCCCCCCATTTTTGCATGACCTTATCATGGTTATTTTATGCCCAAATATTGAGATGTGGGTGCACCTGGCTCCACTGGCACCTCCCCACCAGACAGCCAGGATGATATAATGATTTGGGAAATTGACCTGGAAGATCCAGGTTCAAATCCCTGCTCAACCATGAAGCTGATCTTGGGCACAAACTAACCTGGAGTTAGGCCGGCACAGTTAGGCCAGCACAAGGGACACTGTAAAACATATTTGGACCACTCTTGGAGTCAGGGAGGATGGTGCACGTCTGTGTGCTGGCCTCTCGGACTCCGAGAGTGGTCCAGATGCGCTTTACAGTGGCCCTTGTGCTGGCCAAACTTTGCTTTATTTACCTCATATTTACCTCAGAATTTTACCTCAGAAATTTACCTCAGAATGCCAGATACAAGGGAGTGGCGTTTGGACCACTCTCGGAGTCAGGGACAATGGCTCACCTCTGTATACTGGCCTCTCTGACTCCAAGAATGGTCCAAACATACTTGACGGTGTCCCTTGTGCCAGTCAAACTTTGCTGGCCTAACTGTGCCAGCCTAACTCCAGGTTCACATTGTGCCCTCAGTCTAACCTACCTACAGGGGTGTTGTGAAGACAAAAGGAGTGAAGGAGTGAGTGACCCTGAGTCCTGTACATAGTGGTGGTATAGAGGAAAGGTGGTATAAAAATGTGAAAAAATAAACTACTGGTTCTTTCCAGGGTCTATTCATAGGCTAAGATCTACAAGAGAACAATGATATGGGCACATGTCATCCCCTGCTACCTGGGCAAGAGGCACTGTTTCAAGTGATGCTCCTCTTATATTTAGCAGGGGGAGAGTAATTGTCCCTCTTCACCCCTGCGCAGTGTCTTTTGTAGTGGCTGTTGCTGGTGGTGTTCTGCATTTGTTTTAGATTGTGAGCCCTTTTGGGACAGGGAGCCGTTGAACTTTATTTTTACCTGTAAACCGCTTTGTGAACGTCTTGTTGAAAAGCGGTATATAAATACTATTTGATGGATGGATGGATGGATGGATGGATGGATGGATGGATGGATGGAT
>JAJKFI010031962.1:0-21513 GCA_029204185.1 Lerista edwardsae
ATCCATCCATCCATCCATCCATCCATCCATCCATCATCTACTGACCTGGGGGGATACTTGTCCTGACTTGTCCCCCTCCATCCCAACCTGTGTCCCCCCCCCCGCATACCTCTCACCCTCCGCTATAAATCACCAGGACAATGGACTGTTCCTACTCAACTTTTGGAATCACCTTCATTCCTTATCATTTTGCATCCAGGCATGACAATAAACTTTTCCGACAATTTCCCATCGCTGTAACATCTTGACGATCTGCAGGACGCACTGCCAAGTCAGCAGAATGCGAGATTAACCCGCCCCCTGAAAGATGCTAATTTAATACTTCAGCATATGGCTCTGCGAGGCATCTCACCAAGATCAATAGGGAACCCCAGCTTAATGCCTTTATCTCAGCAAGGGCTGCTTGGTCCTGTGGCTGAAAAAAAGGACGCGGCCACAGCCCAGACTCTGAAAAGAGATTTTTTGCTGCAATTCAAATATAACAGGTTTGAGAGGAAATGTAGATGAAATTGTCACCTTGCTCCTTCTTACTGGCTCATCCTGTAGGAGTTGGATCTTGGATGGCTGAAGCAGGGGTGTAGCTGAAGAAGTGCAGGGGGGTGCAATTGCACCGGGCAACAAGCTTTAGGGGGGCAACAAGCGGAACTTGACATCAGTGGCCAAAATGGTGAAAACCTTGGTCTGTATAAATAATACCATCACGCTATATATCATTGGAAAGGTAATTTAATGCAGACTGCAATGAAACAAACCAGAGTGTAATAGCTCTACTCTATCAAAAGGTGTGAGGGACATGGTGGCGCAGTGGGTTAAACCACTACTGCTGGGCTTTCCAACCGGAAGGTTGGGAGTTCGATTCTGCGTGACGGAGTGAGCTCCCGTCACTTGTCCCAGCTCCTGCCAACCTGGCAGTTTGAAAGCACCTAAATGCAAGTAGATAAATAGGGACCACTTCGGTGGGGAGGTAATGGCATTCCGTGCACCTCGGCGTATAGTCATGCCGGCCACATGACCACGGAAACTTGTCCGAGGACAAAATGCCGGCTCTACAGGCTTTGAAACGGAGATGAGCACCGCCCCCTACAGTCAGTCACGACTAGACCATTTGGTTGTGGGGAAACCTTTACCTTTATCAAAAAGTATGGCCAAAAAAACCCCAGAAAACAAAAATACAACTGTCATAAAAAAAATTGCAGTATGTGATGTCACTTCCTGTTGTGACGTCACTTCCTGGGCATCATTTTACGCTCAGCACAGGACGACACTTTCATTAGCTGCGCCACTGGGCTAAATAGGTATCAAGACGTCCGTGTTTGCCATCTCTGGAGGAATAAAGTGACGAGAGGAGAAAGGTGTAGCAATTGCTCTGGCCACCCGGATGGATTACCTGAGCTAAGAGTGGGGTGCACCGAGTGCCAGATGTAGCATGTCAATGCAGAGAATAGTTAGTGGCCTCTGCTCCTGACCCATTGGCTTCACTGATGGGAGTGGAATTGGGCAGGTGGGTCCGTCCCCCTTACCTGCCACTATGGACAAGTGGATGATGCTGAACTCCCCATTGCCTTTCTATCAGAACCCCTCTCGCCTGAAGCCCTGTCAAGACGAACAGTTCAGCAGTCCTTTACAGTAACTGCACCATAATGGATGTTGTGGGATTTGTCCCCTTCTTATGGAAAGCTGCTTAAAAACAGCAGTTCCTTTCCTAATCTGTGCAGCCCGAGTCATCTATTTACATTCATCTGCATATATTTGCATGCCTGCCATTAATACCGAGTTAGACATGCTCTGATTACATTACGCGGCTAAATCCGGCATTAATCTGAAAGCCTTGGGATTCGATAACATGATTTGGGTAATACGTGCGCGCGTTAACATTGGTGACAACGGCCCAAACGCCGTTGTAACAAGCCAGCTCTGTCCTCTGCAAAGTGAAGTCTCTTTGTTCGCCGCTGGTACCTGCCAGGAGGGTTTCGTTCTGAATGGCATCGTGACAAGCGCGCCTTGGCAGTCCTTCACTCGATAACAATGGCCTGCATGCCTAGTGGCTCGGCTGTGCGTTCTCGTATGTCTCAATAGCAAGGGGCGATAGCAACATGGTGGCTGAGCCAGGGTTGGCTTTAAGCCCATGTGGCCAATGTCGTCACATCGGGCCCCGAGCTTCAGGGGGCCCCGCACTAGCAGGGTGAGCATCTTGCCTGTGGCTGCAGCTGGGATCTCGATGGGCTGTAAGCAGTGATGTCATTCAGGGGGAATGGACCAGAACGGGCGTTCCGGATCCTAACAGGCTCCGTGGCTGGTTCAGGGTTCCCGACAAGTGCCAATCAAAAGTGAGTTCCTGTTCCTAAATCATTTAGATCCCACTACTGGCTGTAAGTCAGTGGAGCAAGCAGAGCAGCTTTACCTGGGTCTCTCCCACCTGCCTCTGCCTCTGAACAGCCCAAGATGGGCCACCTGGAGGCAGTTGGCGGTGATGTGATGCTATCCCCACCAACTACTTCCACATGCATGCTTTGCATGTGGCACAAACCGAGCTCTTCTTGGTGAGTGGGGGGCCCCGCAGGGGGGGCCCACAGGAATGCCCCACATTGGGCCCCACTGCTGCTAGAGCCGGCCCTGGGCTGAGCTGTGGGTATATTCCAACAGCTAATTGGTAGAGGTGGGAGAATACACACACACAAACACACGCACACCAGAAAACAAAAATACCACTGTCATGTAAGCATTGCGGTATGTGATGTCACTTCCTGTGTGGAATCACTTCCAGGGCATCCTTTTGCCCTCGGCGCTGGGCAACATTTTCATTAGCTACTCCACTGGGCTGAAGAAATTACTACCTACCAGCATTGTGTGGATCCTTTGCCCCCTCCCTCCTTCCCCCCTCCCTCCTATGAGGCAGGGTGAGAAAACTTGGGGCACCCAATTTGGCATTGTTAACCCTTTGTACAAAATGCTTCTTTGGACCTTTGAAATTTGCTTTTAATTCTACCTCTTAATATTCACAGCCTTTCATAAATTCTCACAGCCCTTCTCTGGGATGCACAAAATATTCAAGGTTGTGATACAATATTTGGCAGACAGCTTGACACAATTTATTTCTAGCTCCTGCATTCGTGGCATGAATTTTATCACCCCCTCCCCCAAAAAGAAAAGCCACCACCCACAATAACCCAACACAGATAGGGGGTAAAAAAAGAGATCAGAATATCCAAATGACTTTTTCTGGTGATTGAACAATGGGCTTTGTGTATTGAGCCAGCTGATCAAAGCAATTATATGTTGTATTCTTATTTTATTGCATTTATTATTATACACTGCATTTAGTCAACTTACTGTATGTTTTTATTCTATTACACCAGCTGTACCGCTTTGAGCTTTGGAAAGCAGGTTATAAATATTTTAAATAAACTACCCAACCAGCAAATACATGTATATGGCTGGTGATTAGCTAGGCAAGAAAGAATACAGGAAAACAAATCTTGCAGTACTAGGTAATTGTTGTTTACAACAAGTCTAGTATTGCCATTTTTTGCTCTCTGAAGCACATCAGATCTAGGGCTTTCTAGGGGTCAACTCTTTCCTAGCTGGACATCATCATGGCTTCCACCTTGTCTTGGCTGCCATCTTGCAAAGTCCAACTCACATCTAGCACTTCCAGCGTATTTTGTTCTCTCACCTCAACTTCATGGAGTGGAAGAAGGTACAGAGCGCAATCCTCACCTGGAGTTAGTCCAGCACAGTTAGGTCAGCAAGGTTCGGCTGGCACAAGGGCCACCGTAAAGCACATTTGGACCATTCTTGGGAGGATGGCGCACGTCTGTGTGCTGGCCTCTCTGACTCTCAGAGTGGTCAAGACATACTGTATGGTGTCTATCATGATACCCGGGGGCCTGGCCCCTCCAGACTGCCCCTAGGGATCGTGGGATGATATCCCCTCCTGTCTACCAGCAACCTCCAGTGGCCCAGGAGGCATTTCTTTAGCCCAACCAGTAGTGTAGCACAGCGTCAAGACTGGATTCAGCTAGAAGCAAAACAGCTCCTGGTACAGTGAAGGTGTCCTTGATAGGTCTCGTTTCCCTGCTGAAGGCCCTCCTATCTCGCTTAGCCGATTGCAAGACAAAACAGACTCCAGAGGAAACTTTCCCACCACCAGTAACCCAATGGGGGATGGGAAAAGACAGGCATGGCTTCAGAAAGGAGCAGAGCCGGGCTTCATGACAGTGCAGACCTAACTTTGCTGGCCTAACTGTGCCAGACTAACTCCAGGTGAGGATTTCACTCCCAGTTGAGACAGATGAATGGGCACAAGTGGCCACCCTCCTCCAACCTGTCCAAGGTGCCTGCCTGCCTTGCTTCCACCTTATTCTTGTAGCACAAGGAGTGCATTAATGCGTGCCCGTGTGTGTATGTTTGTGTGTGTGCGTCGCAGGTGGGCCGGGGAGGGAAATGCTTCCACTGAGCTTCGCTGCAAGCCTTTTCCCAAGGAGAGAGGGGGAGGAACGCAATATTTACTTTGCTAAGTGCAGCCAGTGCAAAGCACTCCACTGTGAAATGAATAACAGGGGATATTAAAATTCAATATGTAAAAGTAATGGAGTAATGGAAGATGTACGGCCTTGTGTACAGCATGTATAACAAGGGTATGAATATTCTAGCTGATAAACAACCCTGCTGGTGAACTGGCTTTCTGGGCAGGGGGAGTACAGGGTCAATGTGGCTCATCTCAGTAGAAACCTGGTACAAAAGGTGTGTGTGTGTGTGTGTGTGTGTGTGTGTGTGTGTGTGTGCACATGCACACACAATCCTAACCTAGAGTTAGGCTGGCACAGATAGGCCAGCAAAGTTTGGCCAGCACAAGGGACACCATAAAGTTTGTTTGGACCACTCTTGGAGTCAGAGAGGCCAGTATACAGATGTGAGCCATCGTCCCTGACTCCGAGAGTGGTCCAAACGCCACTCCCTTGTATCTGGCATTCTGAGGTAAATTTCTGAGGTAAAATTCTGAGGTAAATATGAGGTGAGTAAAGCAAAGTTTGGCCGGCACAAGGGACACTGTAAAGTATGTTTGGACCAGAGAGTCAGAGAGGCCAACACACAGACGTGTGCCATCCTCCCTGACTCCAAGAGTGGTCCAAACGTGCCAGCCAAACTTTGCTGGACTAACTGTGCAGGCCCAAGTTAGGATTGTGCTCTGTGTGTGAAAAGAAACAGCACCAACTCCCATGGCAGGCTGAAATACTAACCAATACACTGCGACACAACTTTCTGCCATAGCGGATTGGCTCGTCCTGAAGGTTGTTTTAGATGTGGTCTTTGTTGTTTTGAAACAATCATTAGGGCCCTACGAACTCTCAGGGTGCAATCTTAATTTGTGCTAGAACAACTAGGCCAGTGGGCTTCCGAACACAGGTTAGGAGCTAGCTGGAGCCTCCCTAGAGCAAGGGCACATTTGCATCCAATGATGGCTTGCTCGGATCTGCCACTGCTGTTTATTGTGGCTACATGGCCTGGCGATGGGAGCTTGGATGTGGCCTAATGCTGTATCCCAGCTCCACTCCTTTCCTCGGGCAGGCATGTCTCCAGGAACACCCTCCCTTCTGCCCAGAACCACATCTATGCACTGGCCTCTCTGATTCCAAGGGTGGTCCAAACATACTCTATGGTGTCCCTTGTGCTGGCCTAACTGTGCCGGCCAGTGATGTCATCCGGTCGCGCCAGGAACCGGAACGCCCAGATGATTGGCAGCCCTCTGCCCCTATGGCGGAGGCCAGCCACGCCTCCATGCGCCTGGAATCGCTCCATTTCAGAGCGATTTGGATGCAAGGGAGGGAGGGAGGGCCCAGAAACAGCGCACCCGTCCTCGGGAGAGGCGGCGCAGCCCGGGCCCATCCGCGGAACAAGTGGAACAGCGTACCGGGCTGTTCCGCCAGGATGCCACCGCTGGTGCCGGCCTAATTCCAGTTTAGGATTGCGCTGAGAAGTACAGAAAGCAACATGATGTCATTTTATCACTGTTTTCTCCCACCTCTCACACTAAGAAACCAAGATGGATGGGAGCAGTGGTGTCATTCAAATGATTTAGGAACAGGAACTCACTTTTGATTGGCACTTGTCGGGAACCCGGAACCAGCCACGGAGCCCGTTAGGATCCGGAACGCCCGTTCTGGTCCGTTCCCCCTGAATGACATCACTGGATGGGAGCCAATTTCAGTAAAAATTCACACTAGTGCAAAATGTACCGTTTTATAATTGAGGATAAAACTTACAGAATAGCAAATGGACCGATGTGGGAATCTTTTCCCTTGTTGAAGCTTTTAAAATTAAGATGTGATGTCTTTCCAGAGCAGAGGTCCTAAGTCAATCACGCCATTGTGTTAATTCAGGAGAATGATGTCTTCTCCCCTGCCTTTGTTGTCTCAGGGATCTATGAGATCCTGAGCATTGATGAGATCAATGCTAATAGCCATGCATGAGTTTAAATGGATGCCTCCCCCCCAATCAATAAATAAGTCGCACTCGCCTTTCCGCCTTTCCGCCTTTCCAAGCAATCAACAAAGGAAACATTTACAATGTTGGAGGTTTCTGTTTTCTGGAGGAAATTCTACCCTGAGAGTTAATCAGATAAATCAAAGGCAAACACCACAAGCGGAGACTGCGAGCCTCACATCTGTTCCTCGGTTTTATTATTTTTCAATAGCTTTGCTGGGGCTGGCGAATAAATCTTGCACTTTAATGGCGGAACTTTGGAGCGTTCAATACGTGCTGTGCCATATTGGGTTTCAGAGTGGTAAGTGAACCTTCTGATGGGCATATTTGAGTATGCGGGTATAAAATTCAGGTCCTGTGCGAGGGGTCAGCATTTTTGTGCCATCCTTCCCTGTATCCCCATCACAAATGTACCTTTGCATGTCTTAGCAGCCCAGATCTATAGGATAAATGCTGCAGCAGAAGAGTGTTTCTATGGGGTGAAAGGAGGGAGAGGAAGAGGAGGAGGAGGAAAAGGAAGGGAAAAGAGGAACATAGGAAAATGCTCTCCTATCCATGAAAGGGATAGAGTCAATAGAGGGATGTTCTTTTCCCGCTCTCACAATACCAGAACCAGGGGACATCCACTGAAATTGGGAGAGTTAAAACAGATAAAAGGAAATACTTTTTGACCCAGCGGGTAATTAAGCTATGGAACTCCTTGCCACAGGAGGTGGTGATGGCATCTGGCCTAGATGCCTTTAAAAGGGGACTGGATGGATTTCTGAAGGAAAAGTCCATCATGGGCTATAGGTCATGATGGGTTAGGCCATCTCCTTACATTAATAGTATACTACTTCAGAATGCCAGGTGCAGGGGAGTGGCAACAGGATGTAGGCATCTTGTTGTCTTGTGTGCTCCCTGAGGCATCTGGCGGGCAACTGTGAGATACAGGAAGCTGGACTAGATGGGCCTTTGGCCTGATTCAGCAGGACTCTTCTTATGTTCTTAGGCTTTTCTCAGTATCCTTCTGAGCATTCAGGCCTTTGCAACCCCGATTTGTCTATTTTGCTTTCTTGTAAGCCTCCTGCATATTTTCCTCACCTACTACCTGACATATTCTTTTTTTAAAAAAAAACTGGAGCTATCCAGGATTAAATCTAGGACTTCTACATGTACAGCATTTGCTCTTTCACAGAGATATGGCCCCACATGTATTTGTGGCAAAGAATTACTTTATCATCCTACTTCTCAAGCCATCCAGTGATTTCTCTCTTTGAATCCTTGGCAATTTTCCTCGTTTCTCCTGCAAAAATAAGGAAGGAAGACTTCTCTCTCCCTCAGCAAAGTGCCTGCTTTGTCTTTGTGGTTATCTCCCCCACACGTCAAAACATGATATTAGTTTAATTAGAGATCAACTCCTTTATGCAATGCAAATGCCCTATTCCCAGCAAATCCCCCTTCTGAAATTGGCAGATGCAAATTAAATCCTGTGCACTGAAGTCTGATTTGGCTTTGAACACTCTGAACGGCCTTCAGTGGGTGGAGGGGTATTAGTCGTAAGCCGCATTGGGGGAGAGTTTCTTCCCCTATAATTTATGTATGGGAATGCTACTGAAGCAGTGTCTGGATCCGACAAACCGCCAAGCGACAAACGTGATTGAGAGACAAGGCGGGACTCAGAGAAGCGGGAACCACAAGTGACAATGCGGCAGACTGCCTTGAAAGAGCAATAAACAAGGCACCATCCATCATCTTCGGACCCATCGTGGGTGCACTGAGCAGGGAGGCTAATTGAACAGCCCGAACGATTGTCGATGCTGTTATATGAGGGCTCCAGCTCGTCGCCCTTCTGAATTGGTGTTCTTGCAATGGATGTATGAAACTCATGGTCCAACTGAAGAAGGAAGTGGATGGATTTGGTGGAGTCGCAAAGAGATAGAACGAATCCGTTGGACGTCATCCTCGTCTGCATTATACAGGTCCCTGGGTGGCCAATGATTCCTATGAAATCATACAAAATGCATCAAAATGAGGGCATCAAAGTATCCCAAAGTGTTTGATGGTTACTAATCATTTATGATCAAACAGGGATGAAGAGGATATTTGTCCTATATTCGACAATAACGATTGTCAATGCTGTTATATGAGGGCTCCAGCTCATCACCCTTCTGAATTGGTGTTCTCGTCATGGATGTATGAAACTCTTGGTCCAATTGAAGAAGTTCTTCTTCAACTGGTAAAGGTAAAGGTTTCCCCATGACCAAATGGTCTAGTTGTGACCGACTGTAGGGGGCGGTGCTCATCTCCGTTTCTAAGCCGAAGAGCCGGCGTTTTGTCTGAGGACAAGCTTCCGTGATCATGTGGCCGGCATGACTCTACACCGTAGCGCACGGAACGCCGTTCCCTTCCCACCAAAATGGTCCCTATTTATCTACTTGCATTTAGGTGCTTTCGAACTGCTAGGTTGGCAGGAGCTGGGACAAGCAATGGGAGCTCACTCCGTCGCGCAGTCTTGAACTCCCAACCTTCCGGTCAGAAAGCCCAGCAGCAGCAGTTTAGCCCGCTGCGCCACCACTTCTTACCAAATTGGACCATGGATTCAGGCAGATCAGTACCAAGGGACCTGAGTTTCTGCGGAGAATCTGTTCCAGGACACCCCATAGATACCAATTTCCTTGGACCATCAAATATGCAGGGCGGGGGGCTGCCAGCAAACTGCAAGTGCCTGTTAGAAGTCTGGGGAGGCTGCATGCCACCTCAGAACATCTCCCAGACATGATCGAAAAGCACTTCCAGATGTGTCTGGGAGGATCTGGAGACCTTCCAGATGTGGATTCCTGGTAGTCCATTCAGGGAGGCTGCTATGCGACATGGGGTAAATGGAATTGATTCCCCATGCTCCAAGTTGTATCATAGTCAGCCTCAACCCCATGCTGGATATAGGGCAGGCTATCTGGCCTCCTATCCCTATTTCAGCGTGGGTTAGGATTGGGCAGTAAGACTTTTTTTTTTTTTTGCTAAGCTGGCATTCAGGAAGGGTGGAACACACCGTGAAAAAACCATGGCATGGAATTGGGAAAAAATCGGCTTCTCTGTATGTACCACTGAAGAAGAAAGTCGTGTATGGGGAGAATAAACATCACGCAACTTTTCTGTGCACAAAATCAGAGATCGATGGGATGCAGCGCATGGCTCAAGGACATCCCAAAATGAAGCCACTTTCAGAAAAGTGGGGCTATCAAAATCCCATTTCCCATGGTAAACACATTAGTCTCAGTCAAACCCGATAAATGTATGAGGTATACTCTTTTATTCATGTTATCTGCTAGTACTCTTTTGGTTGAGAAGATTCACCCCACCTCCAGATTTTTAAAATAAAATACTGTAGTCCTTCCTTTTGAAGCATTCACATTTTCTCAAGGTTTACGCTTGCTAGTTCTTTAAAGGAAGATATGTCTAATATCCTCTTTGTCCCTGTTTGATCATAAATGATTAGTAACCATCAAAGTTCTCAAATACTTTGGGATAGCTGCATTTTGTATGATTTCATAGGAAGCATCGGCTACCCAGGGAACTGTATAATGCAGATGAGGATGACTTTCAACAGATTCGTTCTATCTCTTTGCGACTCCACCAAATCCATCCACTTCCTTCTTCAATCCACTTCCTTCTCCTATGTTAAAGCTTATATACAGGTGTCCTCCAAATCTGTGGATCTGGTATCTGCAGACCCAGTTATCTGTGGTTCTTCTTAACCCCCCCCCAGCCCATTACCAGGCCAAAATAGGGGGCAGTTGGGCCAATTGGCATAGACCTACGAGTTTGAGGGGGCCGACTCCAAGAGAGTTAAGGGGCCTCCTTTAGCACTGAATATAAAAAAAAATTGAAAGATTAATACAGATAAAAAATAGACAAATAAGTGTATCTTGTTGCATTGTCCTGTCCAAGAAATGAGGATGTTTTACTTAACATTTAGGGCACAATCCTAAACTGAGTTAAGCCGGCAGAACATAAGAACATAAGAAGAGCCCCACTGGATCAGGCCAAAGGCCCATCTAGTCCAGCTTCCTGCATCTCGGATGCCTCAGGGAACACACAAGACAACTAGATATGTGCATCTCATTGCCACTCACCTGCATCTGGCACTCCGAGGTAGCCTGACTCTGAAGTAAGGAGGTTGCACTAACCATCATGGCCTGCAGCCTGCGATGGACGTTTCCTCCAGAAATCTGTCCAGTCCCCTTTTAAAAGCATCTAGGCCAGATGCCATCACCACCTCCTGTGGCAAGGAGTTCCCACTGAGTAAAAAAGTATTTCCTATTATCTGTTCTCACTCTCCCAACACTCAATTTTAGTGGATGTCCCCTGGTTCTGATATTGTGAGAGAAACTAAGCCAGCAAAGTTTGGCCAGCGCAAGGGACACTGTAAAGTATGTGTGGACCACTTTCGGAGTCAGAGAGGCCAGCACACAGATGTGAGCCATCCTCCCTGGCTCCAAGAGTAGTCCAAACATGCTTTGGTGGCCCTTGTGCTGGCCAAACTTTGCTGGCTTAGCTTATGCCGGCCTCGCTCCAGTTTAGGATTGTGCTCTCAGATATAAAGTGGGGAGGGAATACATGGCAACATCCCCTATATACCATTGCGTTAGGCTGAGCTTCGTGTTCTTGTAGCTGGAATTACTGCAGTTCTTTTGCAAGGAGAGCAACTAAATTAAGCACCTGTGGTGGTTTCCCCCCCCCATATGCACCCTGCTCCATATAGCCCTTTCCTTCCTCCCATTTGTATCAATGGTTCGGATGACTTGAACCACAAACCTCCTGCTCCAAACATTTAGGCGAGCTAAGCAGATTTGCAGAAATTATGATTATCCTGAGTGGGTTTGATTTGCCAGTCGCAGGCGGCGAAAGGCCCTTGAAGTCTGGCTGGGATAAATTCACCCCACTAAAGGGAAATATGCTGAGATGTGGTATTGAATTATGCTACATTTATAATAGAATTTCATTCCGTTATTTAACCACATCAGAGGCGGAATTAGCTGCCAAGGGGAAGAGGGTTATGTGCTTTTTTCTTCCCCCTGCATTTGAAGTCGGCTTGCCCGGAGTGCAGGCTTCTCAGAGGGCAAGGCAGGTTCCTGCTCCGAGCAGGACAGAACATAGTGAGGGTACACTGTCAAAAGGCTTTTAGAGCTTTGCATAAAACTGGGGCGCAGAGCATAGCAATATGCTAATTCCTCTTTGGCCCAATCCCGTGAGATGCTGCCCTGTGGACATGATCTAACTTATGGAACCTGGACAGAGTCTCCTACAGGGGCAGTGATGGGATCTACAAATGAACAAGGGGAACGCTGGGCGGGACGTAAGCGGGACTTCCGCTTGAGTGGCAGCCCGTCCGTAGCATTCCGCGGTTGCCCTGGCCTCGGGGGGGGGGGCTCCTGCTCACCGCGGAGGACAGGTGAGGGTCGCACCGGGTGCCTGGGCGAGCAGCGGGGGGGCGCTAACTGGGGGCAGTGCTCCCGAGGCCAGGACAGCTGCAGAACGCTACGGATGGGCAGCCAATCACGCGGAAGCCCTGCGTAAGTCCCGCCTAGCGTTCCCCTTGTTCATTTGTAGATCCCATCGCTGTACAGGGGTGTCAAACTCATTTCATATAGTGGAGCGAATTGCATTCCCTGTGCCTGCTGAGGGCAGGAAGTCATGTCATTAAGCAGGAAGTGATGTCCAGAAATAAAGGCTATTTACAACCTTAACACAAGGAAAACAGCCACACTCCTTTCCAGCATCCCATCTTTTCAATATGGCTGCTGTAAGTGCTTCGCAACCCACCTGAAATTTGCTTGCAACCCACTGGTGGGTCCCAACCCACAGTTTGGGAACCATTGGACTAGATTAGATTGCCATTTGGATCCCTAAAATTCAGGGATTTGATCTCATTTGACACATATGGTTTCTCATTTTCAGTCTTATTAGTCATGGTTGAGAAAGGAGTACTCAGCCAGATTTCACCATTCATCTGATGTAGGAACACATCTGTGTTCTTGGGTGGAAGGTCACCTAAAAAGATCTCATTCGTTAATGTCTTTTCAGCTATGAATCAAAGGAGGTGAGAAGGCCACCTTCTAAAAAACAGTCAACGATGGGTAGCAATGCACTCACTTGTCACAAATTAGTGCCAGAAATATGTGCGCAATTAATCAAAATTATATGCAGTTCTCCTTGCGGTTAGCTGATATATTACCCCCAATCAAAAACTAGAGAAGGGAAGGATGGACTTGGAATATTATTTGCTTAAGCATCCTAGGAAAAATAAGATTTATTGCAAAATAAAAAAAATAGCTTCTCAATAGCCAGTTCAGCCATACAACCCTGCAAAATCATATTTACCATGCATCCCAATACAAAGACATTAATACTCCTTGTACCTGCTCAGCCATGTCATATTGAATATTCGCCAAGACGAGGGCATCCATAGCTTGTTTAAGCAAACATTTCCTGCAATAGACTTCACATTTCAAACCAGTGAGTTGGACAAAAATGATAGCTCAAAATGCAGAAGGAGATGAGCCTTGCTGACGTCTTGTTGCAATAACCCCCAATGCAATCTCTCTTCCTTATCCAATCCCTGGAGCAGGAACTGAAGACGTAGCAATGGAGGACCACAGTGGGGACCAACTGTCAAGCCCCAGTCGGCCCCATGGATGGGCCGGTCATGACCTTTGCTTAGTGGACCTTGGCTTGGGGTGAGCTGGCCTTTGAAACAAATTATTATTATGACATATGGATCAGATCAGAGTCAGGGTTATTTCATGGTTCTGCAATGGCTGCCGTCCAAGAATGCCAGTTGGCATTCCAGGCGTGTCATTTGATTACATCGCAATTACAGCACTTCCTGCTTGATGATGTCACATCCGGCCATGACACTATTTCCGGTAGGTCCCAACATGAGTGCCATTCTAATAAGCGAGTCCTGGTGCAAAACATTTGAAAACCACTGCCCTAACACAATGAGGGCGCAATCCTAACCTGGAGTGAGGCCGGCACAGTTAGGCCAGCAAAGTTTGGCTGGCTCAAGGGCCCCCATAAAGCGCGTTTGGACCAGTCTCAGAGTCAGGGAGGATGGAGCACGTCTGTGTGTTGGCCTCCCTGACTCCGAGAGTGGTCCAAACGTACTTGACGGTGTCCCTTGTGCTGGCCAAACTTTGCTAGCCTAACTGTGCCAGCCTCACTCCAGGTTAGGGTTGCGCTCTGAGTTCCAGAGCTATGGCATCGCTTTATTAGCGGATGGTTCAAGCAGCTTGCTTGTGTGGCGTCATGGGGAACGACTGGAATCAGCACCCCGAATTTGCCCAGGCATCGTTCTGACTTTCGAGAGGGCAAAATGTGTGTGGGCCTGTGCGATCAATCAAGGCTGCTAAAGCAATCAAGAGGGGAGTGGCAGAGGAGGCTGGCATGTGAGAAGAAGGTGCAGGGTGGGGAAGGCACTGCAGGGAAGTTTCCAATGGCAGCCAGTCTCCTTGATTGAATTAGCAAAGGTAGCCATCTGCCTGATTGCATCTGGCCAGGAGGCTCCTCTTGTTTTCCTTGGCTCTCTCCTGTGCAAGGCTTCTGCCAGGCATTAACATACGGTTTGCAGTGGCTTGCAGCCTGTGGGCAAGGCTCCTGCTCTTCCATGGCAAGTCTACCCAGACACAAATGCTGACCTTCAACCATTGGCACACTTCTGCAATGGGGCAAGCTTGACCTCAACAGTTGGGAGGTTCTGGGTGATAGGTCAGCCAGCCCACAGTTCTCCTCTGCTGCTTTCTGCTCCATTCCCCTCTTCAAAGCCAGGGACGGGGATAAGGAGGAAGAGCACTGGCTGGCTGATATGGGAGAGCTGGGAGGAAGAGTTGAAAGCAGTGGTGTCATTCAAATGATTTAGTAACAGGAACTCACTTTTGAGTTCAAATTCAAATGTTGAAAAAAAAACACACAAAAAAAAACCCAGAAGCAGCCATGGAGCCCGTTAGGATCCGGAACGCCCGTTCTGGTCCGTTCCCCCTGAATGACATCACTGGTTGAAAGCATATGCCGGGGTGGTGTAGATGGTGGCTCAGGAGATGGCCTTCGATCAGGAAGATCCAGATTCTAGACCAGTGGCCCATCAGATGACTCAGGGAGCACAAGAGACAACAGGTTGCCTGCATCCTGTGGCCACTCCCTTGCACCTGGCATTCTGAGGTAAATTCTGAGGTAAACACACTGGTGGCTAGTCAAGATTCTCCACAGCATTTCTCTTTTTTGATAGCCACCAGAACCAGATGCTCCTCTTCAGAACATGTGCTCTTAGGAACAGCCCCGCTGGATCAGGCCAAGGCCCACCTACTCCAGCGTCCTGCATCTCACAGTGGCCCACCAGATGCCTCAGGGAGCACACGAGACAACAAGATGCCTGAATCCTGTTGCAACGCCCTTGCACCCGGCACTCTGAAGCAACCTATTACTAATGTAAGGAGGCTGCACCACCCATCATAGCCTAGAGCCCACAATGGACTGTTCCTCCAGAAATCTGTCCAATCTCCTTTGAAAGGCACCTAGGCCAGATGCCACCCCCACCTCCTGTGACAAGGAGTTCCACAGATAAACTCCCATTCTGCCCGGGAGCCACTGCAAAGCCCCTCTATGTTCCCCTGATAGTCACGCTGGCCGGCCGCATATGCCAGAAATCCAGCTGACATAACTATCGAGGATGCATGTACATTCATGTGCTTTCGCCATTCTTTCAACTGGGAACGAAGGAGCTCGTTTAGCAGCAGAAGGAAACGAATGTCTCCAATAGACATGGGCTTCTGTATCTGCAGGATATTTCCTCCGGAAATCATAATAGTATTTAATCTTTTGCTGTGTTATCATCAATCACCATTTCCATTGCAAGAGGGAAGAAAGCCTTCTGCATCTCTCACTGGTCTGCTTCGTTTGTGGCCTGCTTTGAACAAAGAAGTCATCAGAGACCATCCTCTCCATCCCAACTCAACTCTTGCCATTCACCAGCGAAAAACTGACAGCCCTATTGTTCCACTGCAGGAAGGGAGATCAAGAGGCAGCAAGTAGGAACAATGGCTTTTTCCTGCCATCAAAGCCCATTCAAAAAACAACAACGCATTTACCTGTTTCAACACAGGCACCAAAATGGATGGCTAAATAAGAAAAGCACAGGGGGCATTGAGGATGACATGCAATTAAAGGATTAAACATTTATACATTTCGAGAGAAAGAGGCTCGAAATCACTGAGCCATTAATGACTTCGAATGAAAGGGGACCTTATCTGTTCATTCAACCATAGTGTTGGGAGCTGCAGATAGACTGTTATCTTTGCTGAATTGTTCCATTCGCACTGAGGCCGGATCCATGTGCTTTGGCTGCCACAGTGACGTTTTGTTCTTTTCGCCTCCAAGGGCCTTTCCCCTCGGTGACTGAGGGAAGAAAAAGTTTGAAACACCATCTTTGCGGGAGGAGAGAGATAATGGTGTGTATTAACGGTGCTATTAAGGGTGTAATCCTAACCTGGAGTTAGGCCGGCACAAGTTAGGCCAACAAAGTCTGGCCAGCACAAGGGACACCAAAAAGTATGTTTAGACCACTCTCAGAGTCAGAGAGGCCAGAGTACAGACGTGCACCATCCTCCCTGACTCCGAGAGTGGTCCAAATGCGCTTTACGGTGGCCCTTGTGCCGGCCAAACTTTGCTGATATAACTTGGCCGGCCTAACTTCATAATAGGATTGCACCTAATACAAGATTACAACGTTCTTGTGGCTTGTACACTTCCCACTGAGATGGTTAACCTTATTATGAAACACATGAGCTTCAGGGAAAGCTATATGAAGCTTCCTAAATACCCCAGGTACACATCAGAACACCCCAATCCAAATTCAAAAGGATGGCTTCACTGAGGCCTTCAGAAATGGCATTTCAGAACTTTCAAAGGAACGTCTTGGTCAGTGTTCTTCAATCCATGGGTCAGAACCCACTTGGTGGGTTGCGACCTGATGTCAGGTGGGTCCCGGAAAGCTGGGAGAAGCCATCTTGGAAAATGCAAAGCTTACATTTGTTATATATTTTTTTAGTGAGAGTTAACAGATGGTTTTTTTCAATTTTGTTTTTAGTTCAGTGCTTTTACCTCATATTTTGTCATAATCATAATCTTGCTTTCTGTCAGGGATGAACATAAGAACATAAGAACATAAGAAGAGCCCTGCTGGATCAGGCCAAAGGCCCATCTAGTCCAGCTTCCTGTATCTCACAGCGGCCCACCAGGTGCCCCAGGGAGGCATGAGACAACAAGATGCTTGCATCCTGTTGCCACTCCCTTCCACCCGGTACCAGTAGCCCACCACCTTTGTAAGGAGGTTGCACAATCCATCATTGCCTATAGCCCACGATGGACCTTTCCTCCAGAAATCTGTCCAATCCCCTCTTAAAGGCATCAAGACCAGATGCCATCACCACCTCCTGTGGCAAGGAGTTCCACAGATTAACTACCCGCTGGGTCAAAAAGTACTTCCTTTTATCTGTTTTAACTCTCCCAACCCTCAGCTTTAGTGGATGCCCCCTGGTTCTGGTGTTTTGAGAGAGGGAAAAGAACATCCCTCTATTGACTTTATCCCTTCCATGCATAATTTTGTATGTCTCAATCATGTCCCCCCTCAGGCGCCTTTTTTCTAGGTTGAAGAGCCCCAAACGCTGCAGTCTTTCTTCATAAGGGAGGTGCCCCAGCCCCGTAATCATTTTTGTCGCTCTCTTCTGCATGGTTCATGGTTCATGGTTGTACAATTGCTGCAGTCCAAGGATGCCAGTTTGCATTTCAGGAGTGTCCTTTTATTATGTGACATCAACAGCACTTCCTGCTTGATGATGTCACTTCCTGCCACAACATTGCTTCCAAGTTAATGACATCACTTCCGGTGGGCCCCGACGCAAGTGCCATTCTCAAATGTGGGTCCTGGTCTAAAAGATTTGAATACCACTGGTCTAGGTCAAAGCTTTATCCGTTGCTTTTGTGTTCCACTCTTTCTAACCAACTTCTTCATTCCCACCCGATCTGCCTGCCATCTCTTGACCTTGTGATGTGTAATCACTATGTTTAATGTGCAGAAATAAATATGATTTACTTTTCCTTCATTTTACACATTGTGCTGCCATTTGTTGTGCTCGCCCAATGTGGGCGACTCTCACAGAGAGTTTCACGCTTGGGACTCTCTGATTCTATTTCAGCTGATAGAAATTCCATTATTTAACCCCAGTGACCAGCATCTCCATCTTTTAGACTTGGGAGAGCTGAGAGTTCTCGAGCTGTGTGATGGATTTAATTTGGGGCTCCTTCTGTCACGGTACTAACAGGGACACCAGCGCATATTTCCCCCTGATCATTTCCTTGTTGCTGCACACCGTTCCGCACGGCTACATCAAAGTGAATATTAAAGGTTGCAGCCTTATTGCCCAGGGTGACATTATATGGGAATTACATGAATCAATATGAGTTCTGGAATACAATCCATTTGACATTTAAAGCACTGTCTCCGTGCCACGCGCTTGTCGGAACGTGCTTTCACCGTGGGATTTTGGGCTTGAGTGTTCACAAGAAATATTTGCAGGCTTTTGTGAATTATTGAGTGTTGGTCACCAGTATATCGATCAAAAGCAGTATGCCTTTCCACTATAACATATAAAACTTTCAAATATATATTCCATCCAACAGTGACAAGTTAGTTCCAAAATCAAACACAGAACCAGGGGCAGGGGAAGAAATAGAACTCATACATTCTGACTAGTACTTCTAAAGTTTGCCACATTCCTATCCATGAACATGGGAGAGTTTTATCCCCATACTTTGCTTTCAAAAGTGTTATCAAAATTGGGTGGAAGTTTTGCTTTTCAGAACAGACTGCATGCAAATTTAATCCCATTTAGGGCACAACCCTAACCTGGAGTTATAAGTGATAAGTGATAAGTGGAGGTATTAGTGATAAGTTAGAAAGATTTCTAAAAGCTGTATTAGTTAGTAATGTAAATAAAACCGAAATGTAACGGATTTTCGCGTACGGGACTGTAAATTCATAAGTAGTAAGAAGAATTGCTAAATAAAAAATATATATTCCTAACCTGGAGTTAGGCGGGCACAGTTAGGCCAGCAAAGTTTGGGTGGCACAAGGGACACCGTGAAGTATGTTTGGTCCATTCTCAGAGTCAGGGAGGCCAGCACACAGATGAGCGCATAGAAGTGATGTCATTAACCTGGAAGTGATGGCATGTCAGGAAGTGACATCATCAAGCAGGAAGTGTTGTCATTGTAACACAATAAAGTGACACTCCTGGAATGCAAACTGGCACTCTTGGACTGCAGCAATTGCACAACCATGAAACATCTCTGACAGAAAGCAAGATGAGGACAAAATGTTATATAAAAGCACCAAACTAAAACCAAAATTTAAAGAAAAGCCTCACTTGAAAATTCAAACCGTTAACACTCTCAAAAGGAATATAGCAAGAGTAAAGTCTGTAGCTTCCAATGTGGCTGCTCCCAGCTTTCCACGGCCCACCTGATATCAGGTCATGACCCACCAAGTGGGTCCCAACCCACAGTTTGAATAACACTCATCTTTGACCACATTCTGTGTGCTCCCAAGAGCAGCCCGGGACCAAATATAATCCAATACAAAATGCCTCTTCTAGTTGTTTGAATTTCTGAGTATTTGAATATTTAGGTTCCCAGCGCTATTCTGACAAACTCATCACAATGCCTAAACGCATACTCAGTGACTGCCAATTTATTTATTTATTTATTTATTTAATTTATGCCCCGACTTTCTGCCCCATGGGCACCCAAGGCGGCTTACAATATTAAAATACAACAAAACACAGTATTTAACAATTAAAAACAATAATTAAAAACAATACTACAATCATTAATAATTAATCACACTGTTGTTCTTTTTTTATTCCCCTGATGTCTCCCTTGTACCCATATATACAGCGGCTCAGTTCAAAGTGCATTTACTGCCATATGCGCATTTCGTGGTCTCACGGGAGAACTATTATCAGCTACGACTGAGCAACAGAGCTGTGAAATTGCCACTGCTAAGGATGGATCACTCTTCCTCTGCAAAAATGCCAGCTGGCATTGTGTATCGAGGATGATGCAATACACAATGCAGACACTGAACGAGAAGAACTGCATCACCTTCTCATCATCCATCTCTCCAATCCAGCGGTGGACCTGCTGCAGATTGAGGGGCACAGTGCCACGTTTAATTAACTTGAGGTCCATTACATTTCAAGGGGGGAGGTGTAGCTGGAGAGTTCCAGGGCGCAATCCTAACCTGGAGTTAGGGCGGCACAGTAGGGCCAGCAAAGTTTGGCCAGAACAAAGGACACCGTAAACTATGTCTAGACCACTCTCGGGGTCAAGGAGGATGCAGCAGGATGCAGGCATCTTGTTGTCTCGTGTGCTCCCTGAGGCATTTATTTTTTTTTATTTTTTTTTAAAGATTTTTACCCCGCCTTTCTGCCTAAAAAGGCATTCAAGGCGGCAATACAAAAACAATTAAAAAACAAAATAAAAACATCATAATTTAAAAACAGTGATTAAAAACAATATAAAAATACAATATACAAATACAACTGTTATCCCCTGGATCGAGTACAAAAAAATAAAAAATACAAGAAATACAAGACCAGCCAGCCTGTCATCTGGTGGGCCATAGTGAGATACAAGAAGCTGGAATAGATGGGCACTTTTACATGCTTTTGAACTGCTAGGTTGGCAGGAGCTGGGACAAGTGACGGGAGCTCACTCCGTTGCGCAGTCTTGAACTGCCAACCTTTCGGTCAGCAAGCTCAGCAACAGCAGTTTATCCTGCAGCACCACCACGTCTCACATCCCCCTGCATACATAACAGTAAATTCCAGGGCTAAATTTAGCTCCCACCCCACCCCCAGCAGACTCCACCTTCCTCACTATCTTTTTTTTTTTTTTTAATAAAAACAAGGCCCGCAGATAATTAAATGTTTCATGCCTTTGTTACACCTCAGTAAATATTGTCTATAAAAATCAATTGGCACTTACTGTACTTAATGTATAATAATGGTTCGTATAAATCTAAATTATCCATATGGATCTAAATTAAATGCCTAGGTTTAAGTGTATTTAAGACCTTTAATTAATAAAGTGTTACCAAATAACCATTACTAATCTGTTTACTTCAAGCCTGATTTCCATTTTCAAAGGATTTATTTCTTGGCTGCGCATTGGGGAGGGATGCAGAGGAAGAGAGGGTGAGACATTTCTTTTTCAGTGCGCCTGCAAGTATCGTGAATGTGCATGGAGCCCTATCAACCTACCAGATGTTTTCATTTTGCTGCACGGTGTCTGTGCATGCAAGATTTTGGAGTGCGGCCCCCAAAAGGGGATTAATTATGGGTGACTTTTCGGATCTGGAAGATCAGACACAGCAGTGGTTCCCCAGCTTTTTAGACCGCTTTTAGAATGGCACTCACGTCAGGTACCACTGGAAATAATGTCATGAACCTGGAAGTGATGTCACGGCTGGGAGTGACATCATCAGGCAGAAGTGCGCTCATGGTGATGTCAATCAAATGACACTCCTGAAATACAAATAGGCATTCTTGGACTGCAACAATTGTGCAACCAGGAAACATCTCTGATAGAAAGCAAGACTACAACAAAATAGTATGTAAAAGCACTGAACTAAAAACATTTAAAACAAACAAACAAAAAACCCTCACTTGAAAATTTGAATTGTTAAACACTTACAATAGGAATATAACAAGAGTAAGGCCTACAGCTTCCAAGATGGCCGCTCCCAGCTCTCGGTGACCCACCAAGTGGGTCCTGACCCACACTGAGATAGGGGACAGTTCAAGTGTTAAGAGCCTAACAAAGGGCCCTATCCTGTCCAACTGTCCAATAGTGCCAGCCAGCCAGCCAGCCAGCCAGCCAGCCAGCTGATAGATAGATAGATAGATAGATAGATAGATAGATAGATAGATAGAT
>JAJKFI010031963.1:0-11469 GCA_029204185.1 Lerista edwardsae
GATAGATAGATAGATAGATAGATAGATAGATAGATAGATAGATAGATAGATAGATACAGTTGTGTCATCTAAATGATTTAAGAACAGGTACTCACTTTTGATTGGCATGTGTCGGGACCCGCCCACCAGAAGTGATGTCATAAGCCAGAAGTGATGTCGTGGCAGGAAGTGACATGAAAAAAGCCCTTTTTGAGGCCTCAGATGATTTTAAACTGACCCAACAGTTGCAACAGTATTCCACAGCACCCCCAGAACATGTGAAGGAGGCCTGGCATCATGTTAAAACCCCAGAGCAACTCATTTTTCAGTGGCAAGGAAAGGAAAGGCTCCGCTCGCTGCCTGCCTGCCTGCCTAGCTCTGAGAACATGCAGGCAACTCAAACATGCAGGAAATTCAAACGTTGCGGAGGGCGGAGTCGACGAGTGGGCGGGTGAATGGGCGGGGCCAGCTGTAATCCTAGAGACCGGTACTCGCGTACCCCCGCGTACCCCCTGCATGACATCACTGGATAGATAGATAGATAGATAGATAGATAGATAGATAGATAGATAGAAATTGTGTATATTGGTATATAACTTTGTCACTATGTATATGTAATCATAAACAATTGAACAAATGTGTAAGAGAAATATTTTCTTCCTGAAAAAGAAGTTTAAGCGTCTTGGCCTCTTGGACACCACCAGCCCTGCAGCCTGGCACCAGGGGCGAGAGCCTCCCCCCTGGCCACCTCCTTCATATGCCACTGCATGTTGCGCCAATGCCTTGCTCTCTTCCTCCCCAGGCCAAGGCTTCCTGCAAAAGAACCATGCCATTGGCTCCTCCCCTGTGGTCCACAGCTCCAGTCCTGACTGGATGGGCGAGAGGCGTGATGAACATTCTATGCCGCTGCCAGCAAGCGTTCGAATTGCCTCTATTTGAATTCTGGCAAAGCATGTAATCCACTTTCCGGGCTTTTCAGCACTGAGTGGCTTTTGAGCAATCAGTGCATCATCAGATATCTAATCCACTTAAAAGCATATTAACCAAATCAAGTTTTAATCACTGCTTCCTAACCCATTGTGGGCGAAAGGGGGGGGGGTCGGCTGTGACTGAGGAAGGGCTTCTGCACGGTCCAAGCAATGAGGGTAGTTGCTTTTCTGTAGGCGGGACGTGCATGACCATTTTGCTAAGCTTGTTGAAATAATCCACGTGGCAGACACTCCATTCTTATTCATCTTTGCATGGCCGGATTGCCTTTTAGAGCAAACAGATTCTTGATGTCTCCGACGACACAGTCGATCGGTCATAGAGTTGTGCCGAATGGTCATCCCATTCGATCTGGTATTGCTTTCAGGGTTGGTGGTGGTGGGATATTCCCCCAATCCCTCAGCTCATCACTTTCATTTGTCAGCTACTGTACTGACATCCTTTAAAAAAATACTGTCTTCTTTTTATAAAAGTGAAATCACCTAATCATGCTGCTATTCTCGTTATCATTATTTCCGCATGGTCAGCTAGACGTTATGGACTAGTTTATTTTATCCGGACATTCCTTCCCAAGGACCTGGGCGGCTTGGTTTTACCCTATTTCCATATTAAAAATAATGTCGTAAAATAGAAAACTGCTTTTCGCCGTTGAATGATGGTAATTTCGGTGGCTTCTAGGGTGCCATTTTCTACCAATGATGTGCTGGAGATTGCATTTCTACCAATGTTCCAATGATACATAACACTATGGTATTACTCGTACATACCAAGGATTTCACAGTTTTGGCCACTAGTGTCAAGCTCAGCTTGCTGCCCCCTTAAAGCTTGTTGCCTGGTGCAATTACACCCCCCTGCACTCCTTTAGCTCTGCCCCTGCTGTGAACTGTGAATGGCTTGTCCGCTACGATGGCATCATCATCATCCAAGGAGCTTTCACATAAAATTGTTGTGTTTCTGGCAGACAGGCTCTGAGGCTTCCAGACGTCATGGCCATTGTTAACAAATCCAATGCTAAAAGCCTTGTTTTAGCGCTTTCATTGTTTCTGAAACAGAAAGCCTCCCCTGTTTTCCACACATTAGCTCTAACTGCCTTTCAGAGAGTGATCTTAATAGCAGCGGCAAAGGAAAGTCCAGGCCTGCAAGTTTTGGAGCTGGGCAAATCAGACAAAATCAAACTGAATGACAAATTGAGGCTACGAAGGAACAATCACTGAGCATGGATTTTACGTCAGTGAGCAATGGTCGTTAATTAAGCAATCCATTCCTCCTCGCGCATGCAGCATGCCAGACAAGTCCAGAACAGGCCAGAACTTCCTTCTCTTTGGCGTTGCGAACAACCTTCAGAAATATCCTCCATCTTTCATCTGCCATTATGCTCTCGTACGTCGCTACTCGTATTTGGAAAAACAGAGGAAAGCTGATAAATGGATATGGCAGAGCAGAAGTAAATGACGGCATGCTTAATCTCCGTCAGATGTGAGGTTCGCTGCCAAATTCTTCCTAATTCAAGGTGAATTTAAGGATTCAGCAAGAAGACGGGAGACTTGTCTTGAAGGGGTTTGATCTCAGTGGTCCAAAGGAGTCTAGCAGTTGCCTCTGGGAAGCCCACGAACAGAAGATAAAGGAATGCTTCTCCCCCAGCCAGTGGCATAGCTAAGGGAGGCAGGGGGTAGATTGCCCTGGGTACCACTCCTTGAAGGGGTGTCAGAGTCCATCAAAAGGCACTTCTGGTCCAGGAGGTCTGGTCCAGATGGTAGAGGAGCAAGATAAGATCCAAAGATAAGAATATCCCATCTCAGTCCTGAGATACATCATCCTTCTCTGACTTTAAGTTCCAGAAGCTCAATTCCCATTACCAGCATCCCTCCCCCGGCTACGTATCCTTATGAATACCCCAACATGAATCATGCAGCACTTCCAAACGGATACTAAATGGCTGAGCCCGAATTTATTGCTGAATTGCCGCACAGAAGGTACGGAGAGACTTTACACAGAGGGTAAACGCTTGAAAGCCTTTCTTGCAGCAAGTGACTGTATTATATATAGAGCCTACTAGATCATCTTTAAGTACTCTGATCACAAGCTTCAACAGTATGCTATTGTAGCAATCTCATCCTAGCTCTGTGTAGAGTCTACCTTAGCATGTACTACAGCATATGGCAGGGGGCAGCAAGAGAACACTAGCAAGCCCGACTCAAACACATTTCGAAGCTCTGCCCTGGTGCCAATCACACGTTCAGCGTTTGCTGCGAAAAAAGCTGTACCTACAGAGGAACCCTCCCCATGATGGAATAAGGGCGCAATCCTAACCTGGAGTTAGGCCGGTGGAGTTAGGCCAGCAAAGTTTGGCTGGCACAAGAGCCACCGTAAAGTGTGTTTGGACCACCCTCGGAGTCAGGGAGGATGGTGCACGTCTGTGTGCTGGCCTCTGTGACTCCAAAGTGTGGTCCAAACATACTTTACGATATCCCTTGTGCTGGCTAAACATTGCTGGCCTAACTGTGCCGGCCTAACTCCAGGTTAGGATTGCTCTCTAAGACATGGTCTACTGCAGAAGATTATTAACCATTGCGAGGAGATTTCTCCATGGATCCACTGCTGTGTTCTGTTGCCACTGGGCAATAGACTGTAGGACACTGGCAGCACAATCCAATGCAAACACCCCATGGCCGGCGCAAGCAGGGGGAAGGTGGGAGGGTGGAACAGGGCAGGGGGCATTCCAGGAGGCGGGGCAGCCTGGGGAGGGGGGTGGAGCTTGGATGCAGACATTAGCAGGCAAAGATCCAAGTAGCCCATAGGGACAACTGGTGCCTAACTTGGGGCAAGGGGAGGAACATGCCTTTGCCCTGTGGAGGCTCCAGCCTGCACCCAAGTTGCATTGGATACAGTGCAGGACCACCTGCCTATTCCAGCGCAATTTAGGATTCTGCCCTGAATCTATGAGCTTTGAGACAGTGTGTCCTTTGGGAAGGAGGGATCTTTGTTGGTACTGTGACAGTCCAGAATCGGCCATGACTGGCTGCCATTTTGAAAAGTACCAAACCCCATTGGGGAGAATCTGCATAGCCCCATCTCTTGTAATTGAATGTAATTCTTAATTGTTCCACTTCCTCTGTCTTATTCAATTTCTTTGCCAAGTAATCGATACCTTGTTTAGAGACAGGTTCTCCTGGGCTTTGTTAAAGCAAACAAAAGCCTGGCAAGGAGCTTGTGTATGCCTTGTCTATGATCAGTGCCTGCGGGTTTTTTTTCAGATCAGTATTCGTAGACATGGTTATCCTGAAGAGGAGTGATTTGCTACCACTTGGTGTCTAAAGGGCTTATTACACTTGGGGCGTGGATAACTTGTCTGGTTAGCCAAGTGGGAGACTGGTCATTCTTAGCATACAGTCTCCCTCAGGGGCATAACTAAAGAAGTGCAGGGGGGTGCAATTGCATCAGGCTACAAGCTTTTTTGGGGGGACACACAAGCTGAGCTTGACACTAGTAGCCAAAATGGTGAAAACCTGGTATGTATAAATAATACTATCATGTTATATGTCATTGGAAAGGGAATTTAATGCAAAATGCAATGAAATAAACCAGAGTGTAATATCTTCATTCTCTAAAAAGCTATGGCCAAACACCCAAAATACAACTGTGACATCACGTCCTGTTTGTGATGTCACTTTTGGGGCAACATTTTGTCCTCTGCACTGGGCTACGCTTGCATTAGCTATGCCCTGGGTCTCAATAAGGATGAACAGTAAGGTTGCAATCTCAGCACACTTACTTAGGAGGAAGTCACACCGTACAAGATGGGACTTAACCAACCTTGAATTGCTCTGCTCAGCACAAGTCACAGCTTAACATTATTCACATAAGCTACTGTGTAAATTGACACACTGTAGGACAACTATGTTCTTCTAGGTAGGAGATCTCAGGTGAGGCAGCAGTTGAGGGCTAGGCCTAAAGACACCAAGAGTGGTCCAAATGTGCTTTGCGGTGGTCCTTGTGCCGGCCAAACCTTGCTGGCTTAACTGTGCTGGCCTAACTCCAGGTTAGGATTGGGCTTTCAGTGGTTATGCCCCAAAGCAAAGGACAAGGGAGAAGGAAAGATTAAATAACATACTGAGACCTTCCACGAGACACTGTCCCTGCTCACTTTGAATTTTTCTTAATTGTTTCAACTGAGCAATTGTTAATTGCTAAAATTGAGGGTTGGGAGAGTTAAAACAGATAAAAGGAAGTATTTTTTTACCCAGTGGGTAGTTAATCTGTGGAACTCTTTGCCACAGGAGGTGGTGATGGCATCTGATCTTGATGCCTTTAAGAGGGGATTGGACGGATTTCTGGAGGAAAGGTCCATCGTGGGCTATAGGCAATGATGGATTGTGCAACTTCCTTACAAAGGTGGAGGGCTACTGGTACCGTGTGCAAGGGAGTGGCAACAGGATGCAAGAATCTTGTTGTCTCATGCCTCCCTGGGGCACCTGGTGGGCCGCTGTGAGATACAGGAAGCTGGACTAGATGGGCCTTTGGTCTGATCCAGCAGGGCTCTTCTTATGTTCTTATGAACAATATTCACAGCATCTGCTGCCGCCCCCCTCCTCCAGAAGCAAAGCACAAAATACAGACAGAAATTATTGCCATTTGGAAAACAGGCTATGAAGTAGAACGTTTTTTTTTTTTAATATGGGGACACTGTAGGAGGGGTGCAGTATGAGAGCTCCTCTACCCAAAGCTCTCTCTGCTATCAACACCGCAGGATCTGCAGACTTCAAACATTCTGAACTTGAATCAAAAACTCCAGTCCACAGTTGACGCTGCCAGCATAAAGCCAATTCATTTCAGCCAGGCGGCTCTTTGAGGATTTGGCAGCAGCTCGTACCACGACATGACAAAGTGAAATAATGAGCTATCCACAGCAGGAACGAGCAGGCATCTAAACACTCTCAAGTGAACATTGGGTGAAATCAACATCAATTTAGGCAAGCTAAGGCTGCTGGCCCCATGTCGGAAAGGTTGCAGAAGGTGTGGGTTTTGTAAGTGCTATGACTGAGGCTGCTTCGGGGCCAGCAAAGCTGTGCGTGCAGATATGGGAAGGAAGAGATCTCCGGTTCTGCGTTTAAAGCTTCTCCAAGAAGAAGCATCAGGCTCAGCTGGGGGTAAACTGAGAAATCTGCCTAAGGTTATATTTTAATACCTTGGATGTAGTCTTTCCCAAGGGCTACAGGAGAGCATTATACAATCATCCAAGGCCCCATCTCCGGGCCACGTGGCCCTGATTCTGGCTGCACAGCCGCCTCGGAGCTGTGCTTGCTATTTAGCAGGCGCAGATCCTAGGAGCCCACTGCAGAGGCTGGAGCCTTTCCTGGTGCAAGGGCATGAACATGCCCTTGCACCGGGGATGCTCCTTAGGCTGCCCATGTTGCACTGGATACAGTGCAGACCCACCAGCCTGTCTGCTCCAGGGCAACATAAGATTGGGCTGCCCTGCAGGGATTTTCCCCTACCCTATTTGAAGACCCCAGGCAATGAACAAGGGACTTTCTGTGTTTAAAGAAGATGCCCTCCTTCTGAGCTATCAATCCAGCGATGGGATC
Organism: Lerista edwardsae; assembly: GCA_029204185.1. Lineage (NCBI taxonomy): Eukaryota > Metazoa > Chordata > Lepidosauria > Squamata > Scincidae > Lerista > Lerista edwardsae. The sequence goes on from JAJKFI010031963.1 coordinate 6,552, forward strand.
TACAAATGAACAAGGGGAACGCTGGGCAGTACTTAGGCGGGGCTTCTGCTTGAGTGGCAGCCCGTCCGTAGCATTCAGCGGCTGCCCTGGCCTCAGGGAGGCTCCTGCTCACCCTGGGGGACAGGTGAGGGTCGCGCCGGGTGCCTGGGCAAGCAGCGGGGGGGGGCGCGCTAACCGGGGCTGCCAGGACAACTGCGTAACGCTACGGACAGGCAGCCAATCACGCGGAAGCCCCGCGTAAGTCCCACCCAGCGTTCCCCGTGTTCATTTGTAGATCCCATCGCTGTATAGATCCTGTCTCAAGCATCCCCAGCACTTACTCAGATATCTTCCAGAGCGATATGCATCACCCACCAGGGCTGCTGGGGGCCCTGGGACAACACCCTGCACTAGATTTCCCATGGCACCCTTTGCTCACCAACACATAGTGCATTGGACATGTCCAGTGCTAGTGGCACTTAGAGACTGGCCTGACCAACTCCTGATGCCCAGCCCTGCCACATCTATAATTCAGGAAGGACCGCTGTGAACCCAATCAGAACAGAATGCAGGGCTGTGGATTTCCCTTCTGTTCTGTTGCACACGATCCCTTGAATCAGAGAGCAGGGAAGTTTCAAGAACGTAATGGCACCAAGTGCCAAGAACTTTTGATATTAAAGGATAAACAAAGTTAATTAGCTCCCGCCTCATTTAGATGCAGCAGCAAGCATGGATTACACCCGAGCTGGAGACGATTAGCAAACAATTAACGCCCACATTCCATTTTTGACTGCTTCGACTCTGGTTGAGACGCCGTTAATTTCGAGCATCGGGAAAGGAGGAGAGGTGGAAAGATTGGATTCCGAGCGCAGCGCCTGTGAAAATTAAACACAAGTTAATTTCATCTATTATAACCCTGCTGTAAATGGAAAGTAATAGGTGGCATGTAAATTACAGATTAGGACAATTAAAGTGTGTTATTGGGAATGCTGAGCTGGGCAGTAACGAGCACCTTTCACCCCTAGGACTGTCTTCTTCCTCCAAGTACAGTGAAGACAGCTCTCTGGTGGAATGATCTCCACCAATCATGGTGGTATCTGGTGATGTTAGTCCCAAATTCTTTGTTCTCCTTCAATCAAAAGTCAACAGTTGATAGCCTTGGTAGATAAGATCATAAGAAAAGCCTTGCTGGATCAGGCCAAGGGCCCATTGAGTACAGGGAGGATGGCTCATGCCTGTGTGCTGGCCTCTCTGACTCCGAGAGTGGTCCAAACATACTTTATGGTGGCCCTTGCGCTGGCCAAACTTTGCTGGCTTAGCTTATGCCGGCCTAACTCAGTTTAGGATTGCGCCCAGTGGTGTCATTCAAATGATTTAGGAACAGGAACTCACTTTTGATTGGCACTTGTCGGGAACCCGGAACCAGGCACGGATCCCGTTAGGATCCGGAACACCCATTCTGGTCCGTTCCGCCTGAATGACATCACTGATTGCGCCCTGTGTGTGTGTGTGTGGGGGTGTTGCAATCCTGCCGGAATGGTAAGGCCGGCCGGCCAGGGCCATATCCAACGCTGGGTTGGAGAGGGAATGTTCATTCCCGTACCGTAGGAGAGGCTCCAGCCTCCACTATGCGCTCCTCAGATCTGCGCCATTAAAAAGGCACTGCGTGGGCACTACAAGGCCCCTGTGGCCTTAGCACTGATGCGGAGGGACTGCTAGGCGCCCCTACATTGGCGCTAAGGCCTTAGCACTGATGCAACGACATTGCGTCAGTGCTAAGCACCAGATGGGATGGCACTGTATGTGTGTGTATGTGTGTGTGTGTGTGTGTTTACCTGCAACATTTGCAACATTAAGCCAAGTTGATTCTAGTAGCATGTTTTTAATTATAGGAAACGAAACCTCCCACGGGTATTATAGTTATTTATTTCCCCATCTTCCTCACGGCAAATGAAATTAGCACAGCGCACTGGATGGGTTATCTAATGGCGTCGGGCATGGGAGGGAGAAAGAGTGACTTCGTGCATGCGATGAGTTTAATCTCGGGCTGAGGGTAAAAGAAATGAGAGGCATTTAAAATGGCGTAAAGGCTGTAATTCTTTAATCAAGAATGAAACAAATTAAAGGAAAATAGCAACATTGGTTTGGCTGTTAATTATGATGCTCTCTCTCGCTCTCGCTCTCTTGCTCGAGGGATGGAGTGGATTTCGTTGTCGCTAACAGTCATCAAGAATAACTAGTAGGATCCCAGAAAACTGCTAATTGGGCAAAAAGGCATTGCAGGCATTTCCCCATATCTGCAGGGGGGGGCAATTTGTGACTAACTGAATCCGTGGATACAGGATCCTGTGTGAAATACGGGAGCCTGCCTGTATTTCATGAAGATGGTTTTTCTTTCTATATTTAACAGGGGGAGTACAGCTGTTCCTCCTCAATGCAGCAAAGTGACTGAGAGCAGAATCCAAACCTGGAGTTCGGCCGGCATAGTTAGGCCAGCAAAGTTTGGCCAGCACAAGGGACCCTGTAAAGCAGGTTTGGACCACTCTCAGAGTCAGAGACCAACACTTAAATGTGCATCATCCTCCCTGACTCCAAGAGTGGTCCAAACGTGCTTTACGGTGGTCCTTGTGCCAGCCAGACTTTGCTGGCCCAACTGTGCCAGTCTAACTCCAGGTTAGGATTACCTAACCCAGCTACCAGACAGTGACTGCATGTCCTTGCCCATTCTTCAAGCTTCTGTGGTCATGTGGCCAGCATGACTATACGCTGTAGCACACAGAACGCTGTTACCTTCCCACCGAAGGGGTACCTATTTATCTACTCACATTTTTACATGCTTTCAAACTGCTAGGTTGGCAGGAGCTGGGACAAACGACGGTAGCTCACTCTGTTGCGCAGCCTTGAACTGCCAAACTTCTGGTCAGCAAATTCAGCAACAGCTGTTTAACCCCCGCAGCTCCACCACATCCCCTCAAAAAGTGTACATGATTGTATTTTCCTGGTACACTGTCATCCTGTGACTTTCTATTTAGTACTAAACTTCAGTGCACAAAGTCACCTTCCTTATACTTTCACACTCATTTGTTCCCCTGGGCTTCTTGATCGATATATTTCTTCTTACACTTAACTCCTTACTTTTCAGGGAAACCCTCAAATACTTAGACATAATGGAGCAATTCATAAGTTCAAACACATCGGAATATGTTCAGATAGGAGGGTGTTAATTACTCCTTGTTAGCACTCATTACAGTGCTAAATTGACTGTGACAGCTATGAGAATAAAGTGATAGTTGGTTAAAATGCTTTGCTGGGTAATGTTCAGCAAAAAAAAATAAATCCCATTAATTCAGGTCTCTCCCTGTTATTTGACAGGTTGGATACCGGCTCAGATCATTAATCCAGGGAGGAGGAGAGTATCAACTACCATGAGTGGGTATCATAGACAGGAGGAGACATACTGGGTGGGCTTTTGGAGACCTCAACAGGTGTCCCAGTTGACTCAAGGACTGTTAGATTAATGAATGGGTGGAAGTTGGGTACTTGACATCATGCACAGATGTCCATGGTACAGGGTGCAGTCCTAACCTTGAGCTAGGCCGGCAAAGTTCAGCCAAACTTTGTTGGCCGGCACAAGGCCCACCGTAAAGCATATTTGGACCACTATCAGAGTCAAGGAGGAAGGGGCATGTCTGTGTGCTGGCCTCTCTGCCTCCAAGAGTGATCCAAACATACAGTGCTTTATGGTGTCCCTTGTGTCAGCCAAACTTTGATGGCCTAACTGTGCTGGCCTAATCCTAGCTCCTAGGTTAGGATGGCGCTCTAAGGCATAGAAGCCCTGCTGTCAGATTCTTGGCTCCTGATACTGGTGACTTCTGCCCCCCATTTTTGCATGACCTTATCATGGTTATTTTATGCCCAAGTATCGAGATGTGGGTTCACCTGGCTCCACTGGCACCTCCCCACCAGACAGCCAGGATGATAATGATTTGGGAAATTGACCTGGAAGATCCAGTTTCAAATCCCTGCTGAGCCATGAAGCTGAACTTGGGCACAAACTAACCTGGAGTTAGGCCGGCACAGTTAGGCCAGCACAAGGGACACTGTAAAACATATTTGGACCACTCTTGGAGTCAGGGAGGATGGCCAGTCTGTGTGCTGGCCTCTCGGACTCCGAGAGTGGTCCAGATGCGCTTTACAGTGGCCCTTGTGCCGGCCAAACTTTGCTTTGTTTACCTCATATTTACCTCAGAATTTTACCTCAGAAATTTACCTCAGAATGCCAGATACAAGGGAGTGGCATTTGGACCACTCTCGGAGTCAGGGACAATGGCTCACCTCTGTATACTGGCCTCTCTGACTCCAAGAATGGTCCATACATACTTGACGGTGTCCCTTGTGCCAGTCAAACTTTGCTGGCCTAACTGTGCCAGCCTAACTCCAGGTTCACATTGTGCCCTCAGTCTAACCTACCTACAGGGGTGTTGTGAAGACAAAAGGAGTGAAGGAACTATGTACAAGACCCTGAGTCCTGTACATAGTGGTGGTATAGAGGAAAGGTGGTATAAAAATGTGAAAAAATAAACTACTGGTTCTTTCCAGGGTCTATTCATAGGCTAAGATCTACAAGAGAACAATGATATGGGCACATGTCATCCCCTGCTACCTGGGCAAGAGGCACTGTTTCAAGTGATGCTCCTCTTATATTTAGCAGGGGGAGAGTAATTGTCCCTCTTCACCCCTGCGCAGTGTCTTTTGTAGTGGCTGTTGCTGGTGGTGTTCTGCATTTGTTTTAGATTGTGAGCCCTTTTGGGACAGGGAGCCGTTGAACTTTATTTTTACCTGTAAACCGCTTTGTGAACGTCTTGTTGAAAAGCGGTATATAAATACTATTTGATGGATGGATGGATGGATGGATGGATGGATGGATGGATGGATGGAT
>JAJKFI010031964.1:0-17969 GCA_029204185.1 Lerista edwardsae
TCCGGTCGGAAAGCCCAGCAGCAGCAGTTTAACCTGCTGCGCCACCACGTCCCAGGTTAGGATTGTGCCCTAAATGATTTGAGGCAGTTTCCTAAACATCTGTATCACCACCTCCACCATTGTGTCCTGGATCTTGTCTGCATGTCCTGCATTTGCTTCCTTGCTTGCCTCAAGTGATTTGCTCTCCAAGGCTGCAACCTCAAGGTTGCATTGAGGGAGCAGGAAGGCAGCCAAATTGGCAAACGGATGCCACTGATCGATAGAAGATTCCCATAAGGTCTCCAAAAGTGCAGTAGGAGACGAGAAGGACAAAGACTGATGCATACTGGCAGTGCTGTGTCTTTATCCAGGCTCTACACCCACAAAGCTTTTTAAATGCCGGACTCGAGAGATTTATGCCACACCTCTCTTTTTACTTCTTCCAAAGCCGATATATTTTTGCTTGCTCCTTTCTCAGCCTAGTAAACTGCTATGAATTCCGGACATTCATGAACTCTTGGGAAGTTATAGCTCTTTAAAAAACGTATTCATTTGCAGGGTGAAAAATGGGTCCGTGTATATCTAAACTTTGAGCAATTTTATGATGCTATTACTGCAGGTTCGAATTGTATTGCTATATATCTCGGTATAATTACTTGCTGTTAACTCTTGCCCGGACTTATGGTTCAGGAAGATGAAAATGGGAAAGGAGGATTTTGTTGATTAATGAGGAAATACTGAAAAAAAACAAAAAAACAAATGGGGCAAATTGTACTTTTATGAAATTTTTAAACCACTGAGAGCACAATCCTAATCTGGAGTTAGGCCAGCACAGTTAGGCCAGCAATGTTTGGCTGGCACAAGGGGCACAGTAAAGTATGTTTGGACCACTCTCGGAGTCAGGAAGGATGGCGCACGTCTGTGTGCTGGTCTCTCTGACTCCAAGAGTGGTCCAAACATATTTTACAGTGTCCCTCGTGCAGGCCAAACTTTGCTGGCCTAATTGTGCCGGCCTAATCCCAGTTTAAGATTGTGCCCCAAATTACTGCTTCATTCTGGTTTTGCTGTGCTGTACATCAGTGGTCTCCAAACTCCAGCCTGCGGGCCGGATTCAGAGAGCACTGTTTCCCTCTGCCCAGTGACTTCCCACTGAGAAGCATTGGGAAAGCTGGTGGAAAGATTTTGATAGTATAAAATACTGGGGGCAAAGTAGACAGGACTGGGAAAGATGGACAAATAGCCTTAAACTCACCTAGAAAATCCCCGATGTGGTTTTCCATGCTTTGTTTATAATTGTCTCAGCAAACATGGGAGGAAAAAAACAGCACAAGACAAGAGGTAAATATACAACATAAGATTAATAAAAGGTTACTCGACAGAATTAAAGAACAATGACGGCTATAATTGAGAAAGCAATAAAGAAGAATTAATGACAATTAACTTTGCGTTGTTATTTACCAAACAGATGAATCGAACAGCAATGAATGATGCTGTTTTGTGTTTGTTTTTAAATACAAAGGAAAATGCAAGGGTGATTATTGCATGCCGCTTATACCGCAAACCAATTCTGCATATAGCAGGAGAAACAGGTGAAGGAGAACAAATTAAAAAGTAGGAATCTGTTTCAATATAAGACCCCCCAAAACTACTCTGTGAACAGAATTCACATTTGCTACCCTGGTGGGGATCCTGGATAAATCATGTAATTGCGCAGAGAGTCTGGGTCTCTGTGCAATGGTTTCATTCATTCATTCATTCATTCATTCATTCATTTGATTTGTATCCAACTTTTCTCGCCAAAGTGTACTTCAATTTGTTTATTCATATAATTAGAACACTCATGCCCCTTCTTTCCATCTAATGATCCTCAAAGTGGATTGGTGCTATGTCATCAAGGGACATCACAATTTACAAAGAGACAAGAGACAGGTCCCTGCCTGGAGTTTGCTACAACCTAGATCCTTGGTTCCATTGGCTGATGGCAGAAGCCAAATAAAGCGTCTGTTCAGTGGTGTCATTCAAATGATTTAGGAACAGGAACTCACTTTTGATTGGCACTTGTCGGGAACCCGGAACCAGCCACGGAGCCCGTTAGGATCCGGAACACCCGTTCTGGTCCATTCCCCCTGAATGACATCACTGCGTCTGTTCCATGCTGTAGTTCGAGGGCATAAAGGCAAAACCTGAACAATATTTGTCCCATTTGGACATCCCATTTGGAACCTCAGAGGTGGGGCAAGCATATTCCCCTTGATCTGATCTGGGTTAACTCAGAAGGAAGACATAACGTTCTGGTCTGGAGTTCTGAAAAGCAAGATCCATTGTCCACAAGCTCTCAGAAGAGAATGAGGAATTTATGACTACTTCTCACCTGGCCTCCATGATGGATATTAAATCTTAGCAAGGGAATCTCTCTTCTATTCTTCCTTCACCTCAATTCATTTGTCCAACAATTCCATGACACCACTGAGAAGAGGACTTGCAGAGATTAATGCTTTGGGGCTTCTGGAGTGAAAAGAAAGAACAATAACGACAGACAAAAGACCACTGTCACTGAGATACAAATAGGAGCCTTCGTGTCCCCCTTTTGTTAGGTGCAATATGGGCAGTAACTCTTCAACTGCTATTTTCCTAGAAGATTTAAGTTTTAGAGATATGTATGCACACTGCTGGGACATTGTTGACTTCAACCTGACTTCTTTATGGATACCAGGGCAGTGGTTCCCAAACTGTGGGTTGGGACCCACTAGTGGGTCGTGAGGCAATGTCAGGTAGGCAGAGGCGGATCTCCAGGGAGGGCAAAGTTTTAAGTGTTGCAAGAAGCCTTACCCTGTCATGTAAATCCCTCCTCTCCCTTGCTGCTGTAGCCAGTAAGCAACGCCAAGATGTTGCTTTTCCCTGTGAGGATTGGCTAAAACGGTGCAGGAGAGGAGTGATTTCCACTGCAAGGTAAGGCTTCTTGCAAGACTTAGAGCTTTGCCCTCCCTTAGATCTGCCTCTGCAGGTGGGTCATGAAGCATCCAGAGCAGCCATATTGAAAATAATGGGATGCTGGAAAGGGAAAGGGCTGTGCAGTGGTTTTGCTTTTGTCCAGGTGTAAATAGGCTTTTTTTTCCCTTCCTGATTCACTTTGCTCTTGGAAAATGGCTGAGAAATGACTCAGTGACTCAAAGGCTCTGGCGTCACAATCACAGCACTTCCAGCCATGACATCACTCCAGGTGGGTCCCGGACAAATTGTTGTTCTATAAAGTGGGTCCTGGTGCTAAAACGTTTGAGAATCATTGTACTCAAGAGTTTAATTTGAACAATCCATTGAATGATCCTGAATAAGCTTGATGGAAGAATCCATCCCCCTTCCTGGGCCAGCATGCCTACTGGTCCACCCCCCCCACCCAATTCCTCCTTCCTGCCCTCCCTCCCCTCACCCAGAATTGCTCTTGCACCAACTGGGTTTGGCTGGCACAGAGCATGTTTTGCGCCCTCGGATTGCGCCCTCAGTTGTATGAATTTCATCCTCATTCCCTGGCTAGATTTTTTTAAAAAAAAAAATAATACAAAGCAACTTTAGAGGCAGTGATTGAAAATAGCACTGAGGCCTCTTCCTTCCTTTCATTTCCTGTTGTTTTGCTGCTCAAGCTCCCGGCCCCAACAGCTTTTGTACGTGCAAGTTTGAACCTTTGGCTTTCGAGCAGAATGTCTCTTTCTGACAGGATTCACACTGAGAGAAGACACAGAGATTGTCTCCCTTGATTAGTGGGAAGTGTTGAATTCTCTCTTCTTTTCCTCTGTCCATTAAAACAACCACTGCCAGAACTGGACCCTCTTATCTTACTTTTGTTCAGCATGGGCCTACTTTTAAATGTAATTCAGCTCCTGTGTGAAAGCACCTGTTTTTTCTATGAATTTATGCCGCCTAACCCTCTGTGCCAACAAAGGTTTGCATAGTCAAAGCGATGGTTTTCCCAGAAGCAATGTATGGCTGTGAGAGCTGGACCATAAGAAAGGCTTAGCGCCGAAGAATAGATGCTTTTGAATTATGGTGTTGGAGAAGACTCTTGAGAGTCCCCTGGACTGCAAGGAGATCCAATCGGTCAATCCTCCAGGAAGTCAAGCCTGATTGCTCCCTGGAAGGACAAGTACAGAAGCTGAAGCTCAAGTACTTTGGCCACCTCATGAGAAGAGAGGACTCTTTAGAAAAGACCCTCATGCTGGGAAAGATTGAAGGCAAAAGGAGAAGGGGGCGGCAGAGGATGAGATGGTTAGATAGTGTCACCAAAGCAGTGAACATGAAATTGGGCGAACTCCGGAAGGTAGTGGAGGACAGGGAGGCCTGGCGTGCTGTGGTCCAGGGGGTTGCGAAGAGTCGGACACGACTTAGCAACTGAACAACAACAACAACAACAACAACCCTCTGTGCAGTGGGGTTTCTGGGGGGACACACTAAATTTTGCAGGAGCCTGAGCTCCTGTGTAAAGTGGCCCCACCCCCTCACCTACAGAGCCATTCATAGAGGGCACAAATACCCTCACTTCCATTTTAAGTTGAGGAGGGGTCTTAGAAGTCTTTCTGAAAGTTGGGAGAGAGGGAGCTTCACAATCCCTTGAGAAGAAGGAGTTTCACAGCTTGGGGGCTTCCATGGAGAAGAGCCTGTCCCATGCACATGTCAACCTCATCTCATCCAGTGGTGGCATTTGTAGCAGAGCCACCCCCTCGAATCTTAATAGGTGGGCAGATTCCCATAGCAGTCGGCAGTCCTTCTTAAGGCACATTGCGCCAATACCATAGAGCAGTGGTTCTCAAACTTCTTAGACCGGGACCCAATTTTTAGAATGGCACTCTGTCAGAACCCACCGGAAGTGATGTCATAGCCAGAAGTGCCATCATCAAGCAGGAAGTGCTATCATTGTAAGGTAATCAAATGACACTCCTGGAATGCAAACTGGCACTCTTGGACTACAGCAATTGCACAACCAGGAAACATATTTGACAGAAAGCAAGATTGGGTCAAAACATTCAGTAAAAGTATATCAAATAAAACCATTAAAAAGAAACCTCACTTGAAAATTCAAACTGGGAACTCACAACAGGAACACAGCAAGAGCAAGTTCTGCAGCTTACAAGATGGCTGCTCCCAGCTTTCTGCAACCCACCTGACATCTGCTCGTGACCCATCAAGTGGGTCCCGACCCACAGTTTGAAGAACACCACCCTAGAGGGCTTTGAAGGCCATCGCAAACATCTGGAACAGCACTCAGAAAGCCGTGAAAATTGCACCTGGATCCGACTCCTCTCAATAGATGGGAAGATGTCCTTGTTTGCGTTTGTATATAGATGACAGTTTACATTTAGCAGGTTTCATAGATGAAGCAGCTCTTTGTACATAAACCGCTCAAGTGCCATGTCCCCTGAAATAGACTTGTACCAAAGCCTACAATTATCTAAGTATGTCAACGTCTCCCTGCCTGACAATGTTGACTTTTCGGCGGCAACCTCTGCATCTTCGCGCGCCTCGAAAACATTGATTCCCGCACAAAGCAGCTGCAGGAGGGCAATTCAGCGGCTTGGAATGGCTCTGCTGTTTTCCCCAGATATGAAAGGCTCTTTACCTTGCATTCATCATCAAGAATGGGAGCTTTTGAAGCCTTTGATTTGAGTAAACTACCATTTATTAAACACACAGGAGAAAAAAAAAAAGACTGCGTCGAAAGGAAAGCTCAGCAAAATTCTGGCGTCGGGAAGCTGGATCAGTCAATCACGGCGGTGAATTCCACATCATTCACATCACACCGTCTTTTCAGCCCTTCAAAGGTAGAACGCTGATGCGAGTCAGATATAAAGCCATTGACGTGATAAGGGTACACATTAATGTAGCTAAACAGGAAGATGCATCCTGATAGGTAATTGGCGGCTCGGAATTTACATTCCCACTTAGCGCCCCTGATGCATTATGCATGGGCTCCGCAAGTACATGCTTTCTGCCCTTTACGACTGACACAAAGACGGAGAAGTGCAAACACCTCGATCCCAGCTGGAAGGCAGCTGGCAAGGAAGGCACGTGCCCAAGGGAAAGTAATGCAGGTTGGTTATGGCTTGCCACGCTCAGCCCGACCCTTTGGCGCACACTGTCCAAGGGCAAGCTCTGTCCTGATGGGTTCCCCGAACAAATGAGGAAGGGAGGCTAAAGAACTCTGGAGGAACTCCCAATCAGCAATTTGCTCGGAGAAGGACCAGAAGGGGAATAAGGTCTTAAAGAGCCAGGATGGTGTAGTGGTTCCGGAGTTGATGTTAGACCTCGAAGATCCAGCTTCAAATCCACTCTCTGCCCTGAAGTTTCCAGCCACTATTTCTCAGCCTCATCTATCGCGCAGGGTTGTTGCAAGGGCAAAAGGCAGCAAGGAAATATGTACACCAGCTGGAGCTCCTTGGAGGAAGGCTGGTATAAAGGTGAAGGTTTTCCCCCAACCGAATGGTCTAGTCGTGACCGACTGTAGGGGGCGGTGCTCATCTCCGTTTCTAAGCCGAAGAGCCAGTGTTTGTCCAAGGACAAGTTTCCGTGGTTATGTGGCCGGCATGACTATATGCCAAGGTGCACGGAACGCTGTTACCTTCCCACCAAAGTGGTCCCTATTTATCTACTTGCATTACATACTTTCAAACTGCTAGGTTGGCAGGAGCTGGGATAAGCAACGGGAGCTCTGTCATGTGGTCTCAAACTGCCAACCTTCCGGTCAACGAGCTCAGCTCAACAGTTTAACCTGCAGTGCCACCACGTCCCTAAGGCTGGTATAAAACTGTGTGAAAATAAACAAATGTATTGGGGCTCAGACTCACCCTCCCATGTTCTAAATTTCTGAATGGTGGAGAATTGTCCAACCCACACTCTTACAGAGCAATCCCAACCCCGACACAAGCCACTTGCCGACGCAAGCCACTTGCATTGAACAAGCACTGACATAAACGTGACATAATGCAGGTTTGAGGTGATGCTTCAGCATCCCCAGACCAAGTTCCCAGTAACAGGGTGCACAGGGGAAAGTTAATTTGTTTTATTTTAATACGGTGATTTGGACTTGCAACTGTAACTGTTTATTTTTGTACGTATGCCAATAAAGGTTCTGATACTGATATGGATACTTATTCATGACATCACTTCCTCCTTAATGATGTCACTTCCGTGGGAGCCATGAATGCTATTCGGCCCACTGTATGAAATGAGTTTGGACACCTCTAGCGTAGACAGTCATGGGCAGTCTCCTCCTAGACAGGAGCCCACACTGAAAGTTGGGTGGAGTTCAGCTCCACCACAAGTTGTATGCCTTGAAATAAAACGTGTGGCCCATTTACACTCCGCACCATTGTCTCATGTCTCATATGGGGGCAAACCCACCATTGCAAAAGAATTCTCTGTTCCTGATAAAGCTCCTTTTGACCAGGTGAGCTCTGCAGATATTAAGGCTTTGAACGTGGCTGATAAGTCTCGATGGCCGGTCTCCCCATGAAAAGCATGTCAGAGGTTCTAAAGCAGGATGCCTTGTGTGTTCCTGCAGCCAGCATGGGCTACTCTTCCATGCTTTGCGTCGTTCATTCCTTTGAAGATAAAGCCTTCTTAAAATTGGAAGCAGCCCCAGGCACCTCTCTTGATCTTTGTTCTTCATCTTCTTTGTTTTATCTGGAGAGGGTAAGGAAGGGGGTCGTGGAGTTTAAGCTTTGCAAAAGCCTAGTCGGCACTTAATATTTCACCTTCTTTCCTAACCCCTTAGTCTTTATGGGTAAGCAGATCATTCTGTATAAGATGTTAGCATCTTCTTTCCAACTGCCCTTTCCTCTTTAACGGTCTTCTCATCCTTTCTTTATGATAAGAACATAAGAAGAGCCCTGCTGGATCAGGCCAAAGGCCCATCTAGTCCAGCTTCCTGTATCTCACAGTGGCCCACCGGGTGCCTCAGGGAGGGAACAACAAGCTGCCTGAATTCTGTGGCCACTTCCTTACACCGGGCATTCTGAGGTAAATTCTGAGGTAAACACACTGGTGGCCAGTCAAGATTCTCCACAGCATTTCTCTTTGACAGCCACCAGAACCAGATACTCCTAGTACCCCAGCTACTTCAGACATGTACTCATAGGAACATAGGAACAGCTCTACTGGATCAGGCCAAGGCCCATCTAGTCCAGCTTTCTGTATCTCACAGTGGCCCACCAGATGCCTCAGGGAGCATGCAAGACAACAGGCATGCCTGCATCCTGTTGCCACTCCTTTGTACCTGGCAATCTGAGGTAGCCTACTTCTAAAACCAGGAGGCCTATCATGGCCTGCAGCCCGTCATGGCCTGTAGCCTACTATGGACTTTTTCTCTAGAAATCTGTCCAATCACCTTTTAAAGGCACCTAGGGCACTTACGATTCCCAAACATACCTGGGTCATGGCACCAGTTTGCATTCCAGGAGTGTCATTTTATTATGTCACTGTGATGTCACTTCCTGTTTGATGATGTCATTTCCAGGTTAATGACATCACTTCCAGTGGATCCTGACCCAAGTGCCATTCTAAAAAGGTAGTCCCGGTCTAAAAAGTTTGAGAACTGCTGCAATCACTCATGCATGCAGTTTGATGTTTGAGGGGTGAGGCTTTGGGGCAGGCATAACGTTGAATGTGGGGATCAGTGAAATGTGTCATTGACTTCTTGTCTTTTATCAGCAAAGGAGGAAAAAGAAAAGATCAGAGGCAAGTCAGGGAGAAATATTGGTCAGCAGTAAAAGTCTGCTTGATGGAAGGTTAGAACACAGGTTACATGAAAGGGGAGTCCTTTTTTATAAGGTTATAAAGGCTTTTATTATGGATCTACATTAGAAAATGACAGGGCAATTAGAGCCCCGGGCTGTCACAGAATAGCATCTCAGCAAAATAAGAAGTGAAATAGATCAGGATTTGCCTTAAAGGAACATCTTAAAATAGTGGGGGCACCCAAGGCATTGGTTTCACAGAAGCAGTAGCTACAATCTGGAGTGTCCCATTTCAGACTGCTAAGGGAGGGCATGTGGTTTTATTTCTGTTTTTTTAATTTGATTCTTTTCAAAACATATTTTCCTAAAAAAGCAAAATTTAACTATGGCATCTACGCCCATTGAACCAATAGAACCGACATTAGTACCCCCATCAAATTCTTACTCCCCAATCCTGTCCAAATGCATAATTAAATGTCAAACGATTCAATCATGCCTATATTTCAAAATAGTTCTTAATCATTGTCAAGACCAGAAGTGATGTTCTATGGCTTCCCAGAGGCTTTATAAGTTCACATGCGGCCTCTGAAGGCCTCAGAGAAGTCCCTCCAGAGCTGAGGGGAGCAGAGCTCCCCTCAACTTTGGAGGAGCTGAGGCGTATTTACTGTGTAGCCCGGGGTGGCGCAAGCCATGGGCGCCGGGCAGCGGGGCGCCATTGCACGGAGTCCGCAGAGGAAACCGCATGCTGTTTGTCCCGCCCACCCTCCCTCGCCTCCATTTTGCTCCAAAATGGAGCTATTCCGGGTGCAGGGAGGCATGGCGTGGCGACGCATGAGGGCGGGGCGACGTACTGGAGTGAACTTGGGCCTCCGTTTGTCCCTATGGAGGAGTCAGGGTGCCTGGAACTGTGGATTTAATTATCTGCAATTTCTGGCATCTACAGGGGTTCCAGGAATATAACCCCCACAGACACCAAGGCTCAAGTGGAGTTGGTATGTTTCCTCGGTAACTGCAAGATATTGGGCTGGTTCATGAAGGTTCATCTAGCAGATGTCCTTTTAAATAAGTTGGTTCCAAATTGTATGCAGCTGTGACCAAAACTTTCTTTCAGAAGGGCCATTCAAGGCAGGAATGTTGACCTCTGATGTTTGACCCTCTGCATTCACATTTGACTTTTTACAATCAGGTAATCAGATCAAATGTCAGAAATGAGGGTTATGCGAGGGTTATATATCTATTGCGTCCAGCATTCAGTCCTCCTGCAAATCTGGACAAAAAGTATCCAGTGCCTTCTGAGATGAAAGCCCTGTGATCTTTTATCCAGCTATCATTACATGAACAGAATTATGACCTTTAACATTGCTATTTAAACTAGGGCATCTGGCTTTGACAGGCTAGTCCCTTTTATAAGGCCTTTGCTGCTGCTCTTGTATCGTTATTGTATTTGTGTCTTTATTGTAATGGTGTTTTTAGGTTGTTTTAACGTTTTATACATTATGATATTGCCATTTTAAAAATTTTTTTATATTATTGTACTTTGTGTAAATGGTTGGAAGCTGCCTTGGTTCCCCCTAATGGGAGAAAAGCAGGATAGAATATGTTAAATAGATAATATTTCCAACCATCAGAACAAGGAGAATATGCCATTGGGAGACTGTATCCCTAAACATCTGTTTTAGAATTAAGCAAACAAGATGTTGCAAGTTCTGTGATCTGAACTCCTGCAGACCTGTTGTGGTTTTTGAACTGCTAAATGTGACAGCCGGGTTGTGACATGTGGTGGTTGGGTTCACCCAGTGGTGGGATTCAAATAAATTAACAACCGGTTCTATGATGTCATAGCTGGAGGCAAAAAAAAACCAAAGCCAGCCAAGGTAAGCAAGTGGATGGGGCCCGGCCATTTCACAACCGGTTCTATACGACCTGGGCGAACCCCCTGAATCCTACCACTGGGTTCACCTCTTTCTGTATGTCAGAAGTTCTCAAACATTTTGGTCCAGGGTCCACTTTTTAGAATGGCACTTGTGTCAGGACCCACCAGAAGTGATGTCATTAATCTGGAAGTGATGCCATAGCTTGAAGTGATATCATCAAGCATGAAGTGCCGTTATTGTGATGTAATCAAATGACACTCCTGGAATGCAAACTGGCATTCTTGGACTGCACCAATTGCACAACCATATCTCTGACTGAAAGCAAGAATAGGGCAAAATATGATGTAAAAGCACTGAACTAAAAACACAATTTAAAAAACCCCTCATTTGATAATTCAAACTGTTAACACTCACAACAGGAATATTGCAAGGGTGAAGTCTGCAGCTTCCAAGATGGCTGCTTCCAGCTTTCTGTGACCCACCTGACATCTGGCTGCGACCCACCAAGTGGGTCGTGACCCACAGTTTGAGAAAGACTGCTCTATGCCATCTTTCTGATTTTAAATTGCCTTTTTGAACCTAGTTCTCCCACAAGGCCTAGACCAGTTCCTGCAAGTTTTCTCATTATAGGAAAAAATAATAATAACTGGGGATAAGGGAGGAGAGTCGAAACTGGGGGAAAAATGCAGGAAAAAAGGGTGAAATTCCCCCCATGTCACCAAACCAAATCCCCCCAATGGCCCCCCCCCCCCCCAAAAAAAAAAAAACAGGCAATCAGGTCAATTTATCTCAATTGACAAGTTTTCAGTATGAGTTCTACATATGCATTGAATCTGTTGATTTCACTGCCTATTATTTTGCTATTTTATTGCTGCCTGTCCGTTATGTTGATTAGCCTGTTCAAAAAAAAAAAAAAAAAAAAAAAAGAGCCATCCCAAGGTTCTTAAACAGATGGGTCGGGTAAGAGGGTTAAGAAATGCTTCAGTAAATCAGTCAGCCTCAAATCATGCCATGTCACATCTCATTTATAACTGAATAATGCCCCAGTCACTTATTGTTTCTTTCTCCCAGCACCATCAATGACATGTCTCACGGATAATCTCAGTTTGGAACCTTAGCTTTCCCCATTGGCAAACATTAAGAAAAAAGTGTGACATTATTTGGTGGCAGGCAACACCATCAACTCTCCTTCTGTTTTTCTTTTCTTTTGCCCAGGATACAGAAAATTAAATCTCAGTGGAACAGGTTTCCCTGGGGTTTACATCCTGACCACTTTATGTCCCACTGCAGGTGCAAGCTCAAGGAAACAGCAAGCAAGCAAGGTAGATACAATGAGCATATTCCTCTTGCTGTGATTTATAACTCAAACTTGTATCCCTCCCCCAAGGCAAACAGATGTTCAGATAAAAGTTGTCACCCCCCCTTTTGAATTCAAGAGCCTCTTGCCTCTGTCCTCTGCGGTCACTATAAATCAGAGAAGCTACAAATATCCTTTATTTGGAACATCTGCTTTGGGCAGTAATTAATCATCCAAGTATCTGACACTAGCTTCTCGTTTCTGCTATAGTATTTGCAGCATAAACATCTCCATCCTAGTTTATTTTCCTTCATACGGTTCGTAAGGATTGGCTCTTGCATTATCCTGTTTGTCAATAAATAGATTCCTGTGTCTCAAGGCCAAAAAGGACAGCCTTGAGCTCATCAGACTCTCTCTCTCTCTTACCTGGAGAACACAACTGCTGGTTTCAGACCACTCATGACTCCATCGAGCAAAGAACTCGGAGGACAAAATAAAACAAGGGAAAGAAAAACCAAGAAAAGCTTCTAAAATAAAAACATGCATTTATGTCATTGTTTAGTCTTCCCTCACCGATACTAGTGTTATGTGGCCTTTTCTTTATATTATGAAACCGACAGCTTTTTCACGCTTTCTGTTTCCTGTTCCAGGGAGTTATTTTAGAAAAGTCACCTCCAAGGGGTTGGGACAGCCACAAGATACAGCTGAGAACCTGACGGAGTTTTATTCCAAGAAATCCGGGAAGATTAATGCACTTGTCTGTAACTCAAACCATTTGCGATTCCCAGTTCGCCACCAACCAAATCATATACACAGCGATTCCTTTATTACTTAAATCACATCCAATAATTATTACCACTTTGGCCGGACTACAGCAGAACGGCATTTTGCGGCTGCCAAGAAAAAAGGCAATGTAAAAAGGACAACTTCTGGTTCAAAAACCTTTCAGGCAACTTCTCAACGTTGGTCAGTTGGTCAATACAATGTTTACACATTTTCTTTGGTTTTATTGCAACTGATTTTTTTTTTAAAGCTCAAAATTTCAATAGACCTTTGACACATTTCAATACCTGCTACATCTGCTGATGGGTTTTCATGATGTAGCCAGTGATGTCATGCAGGGGGTACGCGGGGGTACGCGAGTACCGGTTTCTAGGATTACAGCTGGCCCTGCCCATTCGCCCGCCCACTCATCGACTCCACCCTCTGCAACGTTTGAATGTCCTGCATGTTTGAGTTGCCTGCATGTTCTCAGAGCCAGGCAGGCAGCGAGCGGAGCCTTTCCTTTCCTTGCCACTGAAAAATGAGTTGCTCTGGGGTTTTAACATGATGCCAGGCCTCCTTAACATGTTCTGGGGGTGCTGTGGAATACTGTTGCAACTGTTGGGTCAGTTTAAAATCGTCTGAGGCCTCAAAAAGGGCTTTTTTCATGTCCCTTCCTGCCACGCCATCACTTCTGGCTTATGATGTCACTTCCGGTGGGCGGGTCCCGACACATGCCAATCAAAAGTGAGTACCTGTTCTTAAATCATTTAGATGACACCACTGGATGTAGCTGAACCCTTACACAAATTGCACTACTCGCTTTTTCCTCATTGTTCTTCACGGCAACCCTGAAAGCAAAGTTATATACCCTCTTTTACAGACAGTAAACTGAAGCTCAAGGTCACTCACTAAACAGGATGTGAACCCCCATCTGTCATAGCCAAAGGCCATAGACTTTCTGACAGATTTCAGGAACTGGCACTTCTATTTTGACAACCAAGTGTGAATGACAGTCAAGCAAAGGTTCTTGATTCACAATTCCTGACACAATATTTTGACTGTCGCATCGGAGACATGAGACAGTGACTTAGTTCAAGTGTCGACATGGCAGTTATTTATTAATGGAAAAAGAAGAGGGAATAAAATCCTGAAAAACTGTGCAAAATCAGAACTAGAGTGCAATCCTAACCTGGAGTTGGGCCAGCATAGTTAGGCCAGCACAAGGGCCACCATAAGTATGTTTGGCCCACCCTCGGAGTCAGAGAGACTTGCGCCATCCTCCCTGGCTCTGAGAGTGGTACAAATGTGCTTTATGATGGTCCTTGTGCTGGCCAAATGTTGCTGGCCTAACTCCAGGTTAGGATTATGCCCTTAACCTTGTACAGCTTGTGTCATGGTTGCGCCATAGCTAGCAATGGCTTTCAGTTTTATCACATCTCTTGGTCCTATTACTACCACTGATATGGTGTATTTTGTTGGACTGTGTCTCGTATCTCCATCCCAGCAATCTAAGAAAAACTGCTGTTTTCTAGAGTGGAGCTGAGATTTTGGCCCTTCCGTATTCTTATAGATGACACATGCTTTCTCAGCAGCTGTAGTTACCTCCTTTTGATAACAAATATAGCAAGGGTCATGAAGGTGACCCAGAAAGTCTTCCCTTGGGCTGAGTTAGTAGAGGAATTTTGCTTCATTGCATGAAATCAGCCCATAGGAAAGTTTATCATTCCTGCAGTCCTTTCCCCATAATTGAGAACTGGAAACTGGGCTCTGTTGAGTCTTGGCACATTGAAGTGTGCTTCAAGCATTCATCCAGTTGCGCTGAACCACAATGCGACCGCCCATGATTTACACTCCTGCAGTGGCATCACATCCTGGTTTGCGCAAGGCAAGGTCGTGCCCTCTTCGTCGGGTTACTTGCGATTAGAAAATTGAATCCATTTGAACTGCAACAATACGTCTTCATATAGCAGGGGATGGGAATCATTTGAGTTGTACAAAAGGTTTTTCTTTCTTTTTTTGCAGTGAGTTCTTTTGAGACACTTAAAAAAAAAAGAAATTACTTGATCAAGGGAATGACTCCAGTCTATTACTGAAATAGATGGCCCCTCCTGAATCAGTTCGAGAAGTGGGTAGAAATAATTAGAATTAAAGTGGGACTAAGAGAAATGGAGCCATTGGACCGCTTCAAACTCTTGGACAGAATTTGAAAATTTTGGACCCCTTGATGGATAGTTGAATTTGGCTTCCGAGTCCTTGAGAACATCAAGAAAAATCAGGGTGGCTCTGAATAGCTTGATTGAACCTTAACAGCCATTAACGCGTAATTGACAGTTCATAAATCTGTAATATGTTGATTCCCATTTTCTTTAGTTCCCAGTTGGTGAATTACCAATCGACTATGCTAGATGCCTAAGGGAGTTTAGCGTAGTCGATTGGTAATTCACCAACTGGGAACTAAAGAAAATGGGAATCAACATATTACAGATTTATGAATCTAGACTTTTGCAAACCAGACAATATACGAGTTGCCCTCTAGCTCATTGTTATTATTTTTTTTCTACCTATTTTTTTCACTGTGACTGTTTATTCAGAGGGAAAGGTGGTATTTAAATCATTTTAGTAAATACATAGTTTTTAGGGTCAATGTTAGAGAACTTTCCTAATCAGCCACAGCAGGTCCCACAAAGAACAGACCCCTAACTAGCATATCTATCTATCAATCCATCCATCCATCCTTCAATCAATCAACAATCAAACAGTATTTATATACCACTTTTCAACACAAAGTTCACAAAGCGATTCATAGAATGTTGTTGTTGTTGTTGTTGTTGTTGTTGTTGTGATATTGAAATGGGGCAGAGGAAATTTACAGACTTGCATGGTAGGTTTCTGCCTGGAGACATGGAGCCCAAATGGCAACATGAAATTCTGCCCGGTGACATGGTAACATAGAGATCAGCCTGGAGATAAGAGTTAGAATGGTAACATGTGAATTTGCCCAGAGACAGCAGAGAGTTTGCCTGGTGATAAGGTCATGTGATCATGATGACTAGAGAGTATATAAAGACCAGGGATACAAGTTACCAGTCAGTTTGGAGAGTTTAGAGAGTTCAGAGGTTTAACTGTCAAGTGTTTAACTGTCAGTTACAGAGAGAGTTTGAAGTGTGTGTGCTTGAGAGAAGTCTTTTGGATGAGAGCTGAACATTGATTTATAGAAGCTATGTACAGAGTTTGCTGAAGCTGATGAAACAGATGTAAAGAAGATTAACTACAATAATACAGAAGTTTTGTTAAAGAAGTCTGAGTTATTTCTTGTCCGTGATCATCGGTGTTGGAGCTCTGAGTAAACCACTCTGCAGGAGGAGAAGCAGCATATTCATATTTATATTATTTCCTCCATCATCTCAAAAAATATAAAAATAACAACAACAATAATAATAAAGTTAAATGCCCCCCTGTCCCAAAAGGGCTCACAATGTAAAAAATGCAGAACACCCCCAGCAACAGCTACTAGAAAAGACACTGTGCCGGGGTGAAGAGGGACAATTGCTCTCCCCCTGCTAAATCTAAGAGGGACACCACTTGGAAAAGTGCCTCTTGCCCAGCTAGCAGGGATATCAGAAATTACTTTCTCCATGAGACAATTCTGAGTCTTGAGTATTCTGAATATGCATGTACAGTAGGCCCTTGATATCTGCTGGGGTTCCATTCCCGGAACTTCAGCCTCTGAACCCAACCAGAGCTGTGGGACCTGGAAATAGTTGGTGGTGACATGATGATATCACCGCCAACCAGTGGTGGTATCTAAAGCAGGAGGAACCGGAACGCTGGGCGGGACGTATGGTTGATTGGCAGCCCGTCCGTTCTGTTCTGCCGCCTGCCTGACCGCCGCGCAGGCTGCCCCCGGTTGGCGCGCCCCACCACTGCTCACCCAGGCACCCGGTGTGCCCCCCACCCGTCCCCCCGGCGAGCAGGCACCCCCTCCAAGGCCAGGGCAGCCCGCGCGGCGGGCGGGCAGGCAGCGGAACCGAA
This sequence comes from Lerista edwardsae, assembly GCA_029204185.1. NCBI lineage: Eukaryota > Metazoa > Chordata > Lepidosauria > Squamata > Scincidae > Lerista > Lerista edwardsae. The sequence continues at coordinate 16,671 of JAJKFI010031964.1, forward strand.
CGGACGGGCAGCCAATCACATGTAAGTCCCACCCAGTGTACCGGTTCCTCCTGCTTTAGATACCACCACTGCCGCCAACTGCTTCCAGAATTTGGGGCTGTTAGGAGGCAGGGGCAGGTGAGAGGGCCCAAGGCAAAGCTGCTCTGCTCACCCCACTGGTTCACAGCCCATAATGTTGTGTTAGTTGCTCTGATCCTGGCTGCTGCAGCAGGTGATATGTTCACTGTGCTGCCGCAGGGGGGCTCAATGTGACAACATTGGTCACATTGGCTTACGGACGGCCCTGGTGTAGGTTACCTGTTAGTTTCCTTGTCTCCGGCTTGTAATCAGCACTATCTGCAGATGCTCTCTGCCTTTTCCAATCTGCTGCATGTCCATCGGAGCATCTCCCCCATGTTCCATCCCAATACTAGTCCTTTCAGCTTTGCCAAGTGCTTGGACCATTGCCTGTAACCCAGGACTGACAACAATGACTGTCTGAAAAGAAATCACGCTGTATGAAAACGTAGCCGATCTCCTGCGGCCCTTGTGACAAAATGCCTCTTTTGTTTTGCTTCCGCATGCACACCCACACTGATCGCATCTTTCTTCCTCCGGTTTGTTATGCCATCAATCAGCCCTCAAGGTTCTGACGGCAGCCAACACAACATTAACAAAGGCAATTAAAACAATTACAGGGCTCCAGCCGTGAACGCCAAAACAGTAATCAAACCACCCTTCCCAGGACCACAGCAGCAGAAATGGTCCAATCAACCAAAAGCGTTTCCTAATCAGGCTTTTCCCCTCTGCCTTATGGACTAAACAAGTCTGCACACACACATGTGAATGTCCCTGGGCATCCTTCACAGGACTGTATTCCTCTCCTTACCACAGCATTTAACATGACATTTCGTTAGGCAAAAATTCATAGGTTGAGCAGATCAGTGATTCGGGTAGGGAAGCACCTGCACAATGGCTTCAACCAGTGGTTCCCTAAGTGTGAGCCATAACTCCCCAGCCCATGAAGAGATGCTCTTGGGGAGATGAAGGAAAAAAGGGGGGAAAGGAGATAGGTGGATGGAGGAAGGAAAGGAGATATCTATCTATCTGATGTCCTGATCTTCCTTTTTTCTTCCTGATGTTCAACCGAAATCTTCTCTCTTGAAGTTTGTACACATTGGACTTAGTTCTACTAGGTCCTTCATAGAAAGATCCATCCATCCATCCATCCATCCATCCATCCATCCATCCATCCATCCATCCATCCATTAGTTCCTTCATAGATAGATCCATCCATCCATCCATCCATCCATCCATCCA
>JAJKFI010031965.1:0-17962 GCA_029204185.1 Lerista edwardsae
TCCGGTCGGAAAGCCCAGCAGCAGCAGTTTAACCTGCTGCGCCACCATGTCCCAGGTTAGGATTGTGCCCTAAATGATTTGAGGCAGTTTCCTAAACATCTGTATCACCACCTCCACCATTGTGTCCTGGATCTTGTCTGCATGTCCTGCATTTGCTTCCTTGCTTGCCTCAAGTGATTTGCTCTCCAAGGCTGCAACCTCAAGGTTGCATTGAGGGAGCAGGAAGGCAGCCAAATTGGCAAACGGATGCCACTGATCGATAGAAGATTCCCATAAGGTCTCCAAAAGTGCAGTAGGAGACGAGAAGGACAAAGACTGATGCATACTGGCAGTGCTGTGTCTTTATCCAGGCTCTACACCCACAAAGCTTTTTAAATGCCGGACTCGAGAGATTTATGCCACACCTCTCTTTTTACTTCTTCCAAAGCCGATATATTTTTGCTTGCTCCTTTCTCAGCCTAGTAAACTGCTATGAATTCCGGACATTCATGAACTCTTGGGAAGTTATAGCTCTTTAAAAAACGTATTCATTTGCAGGGTGAAAAATGGGTCCGTGTATATCTAAACTTTGAGCAATTTTATGATGCTATTACTGCAGGTTCGAATTGTATTGCTATATATCTCGGTATAATTACTTGCTGTTAACTCTTGCCCGGACTTATGGTTCAGGAAGATGAAAATGGGAAAGGAGGATTTTGTTGATTAATGAGGAAATACTGAAAAAAAACAAAAAAACAAATGGGGCAAATTGTACTTTTATGAAATTTTTAAACCACTGAGAGCACAATCCTAATCTGGAGTTAGGCCAGCACAGTTAGGCCAGCAATGTTTGGCTGGCACAAGGGGCACAGTAAAGTATGTTTGGACCACTCTCGGAGTCAGGAAGGATGGCGCACGTCTGTGTGCTGGTCTCTCTGACTCCAAGAGTGGTCCAAACATATTTTACAGTGTCCCTCGTGCAGGCCAAACTTTGCTGGCCTAATTGTGCCGGCCTAATCCCAGTTTAAGATTGTGCCCCAAATTACTGCTTCATTCTGGTTTTGCTGTGCTGTACATCAGTGGTCTCCAAACTCCAGCCTGCGGGCCGGATTCAGAGAGCACTGTTTCCCTCTGCCCAGTGACTTCCCACTGAGAAGCATTGGGAAAGCTGGTGGAAAGATTTTGATAGTATAAAATACTGGGGGCAAAGTAGACAGGACTGGGAAAGATGGACAAATAGCCTTAAACTCACCTAGAAAATCCCCGATGTGGTTTTCCATGCTTTGTTTATAATTGTCTCAGCAAACATGGGAGGAAAAAAACAGCACAAGACAAGAGGTAAATATACAACATAAGATTAATAAAAGGTTACTCGACAGAATTAAAGAACAATGACGGCTATAATTGAGAAAGCAATAAAGAAGAATTAATGACAATTAACTTTGCGTTGTTATTTACCAAACAGATGAATCGAACAGCAATGAATGATGCTGTTTTGTGTTTGTTTTTAAATACAAAGGAAAATGCAAGGGTGATTATTGCATGCCGCTTATACCGCAAACCAATTCTGCATATAGCAGGAGAAACAGGTGAAGGAGAACAAATTAAAAAGTAGGAATCTGTTTCAATATAAGACCCCCCAAAACTACTCTGTGAACAGAATTCACATTTGCTACCCTGGTGGGGATCCTGGATAAATCATGTAATTGCGCAGAGAGTCTGGGTCTCTGTGCAATGGTTTCATTCATTCATTCATTCATTCATTCATTCATTCATTCATTCATTTGATTTGTATCCAACTTTTCTCGCCAAAGTGTACTTCAATTTGTTTATTCATATAATTAGAACACTCATGCCCCTTCTTTCCATCTAATGATCCTCAAAGTGGATTGGTGCTATGTCATCAAGGGACATCACAATTTACAAAGAGACAAGAGACAGGTCCCTGCCTGGAGTTTGCTACAACCTAGATCCTTGGTTCCATTGGCTGATGGCAGAAGCCAAATAAAGCGTCTGTTCAGTGGTGTCATTCAAATGATTTAGGAACAGGAACTCACTTTTGATTGGCACTTGTCGGGAACCCGGAACCAGCCACGGAGCCCGTTAGGATCCGGAACACCCGTTCTGGTCCATTCCCCCTGAATGACATCACTGCGTCTGTTCCATGCTGTAGTTCGAGGGCATAAAGGCAAAACCTGAACAATATTTGTCCCATTTGGACATCCCATTTGGAACCTCAGAGGTGGGGCAAGCATATTCCCCTTGATCTGATCTGGGTTAACTCAGAAGGAAGACATAACGTTCTGGTCTGGAGTTCTGAAAAGCAAGATCCATTGTCCACAAGCTCTCAGAAGAGAATGAGGAATTTATGACTACTTCTCACCTGGCCTCCATGATGGATATTAAATCTTAGCAAGGGAATCTCTCTTCTATTCTTCCTTCACCTCAATTCATTTGTCCAACAATTCCATGACACCACTGAGAAGAGGACTTGCAGAGATTAATGCTTTGGGGCTTCTGGAGTGAAAAGAAAGAACAATAACGACAGACAAAAGACCACTGTCACTGAGATACAAATAGGAGCCTTCGTGTCCCCCTTTTGTTAGGTGCAATATGGGCAGTAACTCTTCAACTGCTATTTTCCTAGAAGATTTAAGTTTTAGAGATATGTATGCACACTGCTGGGACATTGTTGACTTCAACCTGACTTCTTTATGGATACCAGGGCAGTGGTTCCCAAACTGTGGGTTGGGACCCACTAGTGGGTCGTGAGGCAATGTCAGGTAGGCAGAGGCGGATCTCCAGGGAGGGCAAAGTTTTAAGTGTTGCAAGAAGCCTTACCCTGTCATGTAAATCCCTCCTCTCCCTTGCTGCTGTAGCCAGTAAGCAACGCCAAGATGTTGCTTTTCCCTGTGAGGATTGGCTAAAACGGTGCAGGAGAGGAGTGATTTCCACTGCAAGGTAAGGCTTCTTGCAAGACTTAGAGCTTTGCCCTCCCTTAGATCTGCCTCTGCAGGTGGGTCATGAAGCATCCAGAGCAGCCATATTGAAAATAATGGGATGCTGGAAAGGGAAAGGGCTGTGCAGTGGTTTTGCTTTTGTCCAGGTGTAAATAGGCTTTTTTTTCCCTTCCTGATTCACTTTGCTCTTGGAAAATGGCTGAGAAATGACTCAGTGACTCAAAGGCTCTGGCGTCACAATCACAGCACTTCCAGCCATGACATCACTCCAGGTGGGTCCCGGACAAATTGTTGTTCTATAAAGTGGGTCCTGGTGCTAAAACGTTTGAGAATCATTGTACTCAAGAGTTTAATTTGAACAATCCATTGAATGATCCTGAATAAGCTTGATGGAAGAATCCATCCCCCTTCCTGGGCCAGCATGCCTACTGGTCCACCCCCCCCACCCAATTCCTCCTTCCTGCCCTCCCTCCCCTCACCCAGAATTGCTCTTGCACCAACTGGGTTTGGCTGGCACAGAGCATGTTTTGCGCCCTCGGATTGCGCCCTCAGTTGTATGAATTTCATCCTCATTCCCTGGCTAGATTTTTTTAAAAAAAAAAATAATACAAAGCAACTTTAGAGGCAGTGATTGAAAATAGCACTGAGGCCTCTTCCTTCCTTTCATTTCCTGTTGTTTTGCTGCTCAAGCTCCCGGCCCCAACAGCTTTTGTACGTGCAAGTTTGAACCTTTGGCTTTCGAGCAGAATGTCTCTTTCTGACAGGATTCACACTGAGAGAAGACACAGAGATTGTCTCCCTTGATTAGTGGGAAGTGTTGAATTCTCTCTTCTTTTCCTCTGTCCATTAAAACAACCACTGCCAGAACTGGACCCTCTTATCTTACTTTTGTTCAGCATGGGCCTACTTTTAAATGTAATTCAGCTCCTGTGTGAAAGCACCTGTTTTTTCTATGAATTTATGCCGCCTAACCCTCTGTGCCAACAAAGGTTTGCATAGTCAAAGCGATGGTTTTCCCAGAAGCAATGTATGGCTGTGAGAGCTGGACCATAAGAAAGGCTTAGCGCCGAAGAATAGATGCTTTTGAATTATGGTGTTGGAGAAGACTCTTGAGAGTCCCCTGGACTGCAAGGAGATCCAATCGGTCAATCCTCCAGGAAGTCAAGCCTGATTGCTCCCTGGAAGGACAAGTACAGAAGCTGAAGCTCAAGTACTTTGGCCACCTCATGAGAAGAGAGGACTCTTTAGAAAAGACCCTCATGCTGGGAAAGATTGAAGGCAAAAGGAGAAGGGGGCGGCAGAGGATGAGATGGTTAGATAGTGTCACCAAAGCAGTGAACATGAAATTGGGCGAACTCCGGAAGGTAGTGGAGGACAGGGAGGCCTGGCGTGCTGTGGTCCAGGGGGTTGCGAAGAGTCGGACACGACTTAGCAACTGAACAACAACAACAACAACAACAACCCTCTGTGCAGTGGGGTTTCTGGGGGGACACACTAAATTTTGCAGGAGCCTGAGCTCCTGTGTAAAGTGGCCCCACCCCCTCACCTACAGAGCCATTCATAGAGGGCACAAATACCCTCACTTCCATTTTAAGTTGAGGAGGGGTCTTAGAAGTCTTTCTGAAAGTTGGGAGAGAGGGAGCTTCACAATCCCTTGAGAAGAAGGAGTTTCACAGCTTGGGGGCTTCCATGGAGAAGAGCCTGTCCCATGCACATGTCAACCTCATCTCATCCAGTGGTGGCATTTGTAGCAGAGCCACCCCCTCGAATCTTAATAGGTGGGCAGATTCCCATAGCAGTCGGCAGTCCTTCTTAAGGCACATTGCGCCAATACCATAGAGCAGTGGTTCTCAAACTTCTTAGACCGGGACCCAATTTTTAGAATGGCACTCTGTCAGAACCCACCGGAAGTGATGTCATAGCCAGAAGTGCCATCATCAAGCAGGAAGTGCTATCATTGTAAGGTAATCAAATGACACTCCTGGAATGCAAACTGGCACTCTTGGACTACAGCAATTGCACAACCAGGAAACATATTTGACAGAAAGCAAGATTGGGTCAAAACATTCAGTAAAAGTATATCAAATAAAACCATTAAAAAGAAACCTCACTTGAAAATTCAAACTGGGAACTCACAACAGGAACACAGCAAGAGCAAGTTCTGCAGCTTACAAGATGGCTGCTCCCAGCTTTCTGCAACCCACCTGACATCTGCTCGTGACCCATCAAGTGGGTCCCGACCCACAGTTTGAAGAACACCACCCTAGAGGGCTTTGAAGGCCATCGCAAACATCTGGAACAGCACTCAGAAAGCCGTGAAAATTGCACCTGGATCCGACTCCTCTCAATAGATGGGAAGATGTCCTTGTTTGCGTTTGTATATAGATGACAGTTTACATTTAGCAGGTTTCATAGATGAAGCAGCTCTTTGTACATAAACCGCTCAAGTGCCATGTCCCCTGAAATAGACTTGTACCAAAGCCTACAATTATCTAAGTATGTCAACGTCTCCCTGCCTGACAATGTTGACTTTTCGGCGGCAACCTCTGCATCTTCGCGCGCCTCGAAAACATTGATTCCCGCATAAAGCAGCTGCAGGAGGGCAATTCAGCGGCTTGGAATGGCTCTGCTGTTTTCCCCAGATATGAAAGGCTCTTTACCTTGCATTCATCATCAAGAATGGGAGCTTTTGAAGCCTTTGATTTGAGTAAACTACCATTTATTAAACACACAGGAGAAAAAAAAAAAGACTGCGTCGAAAGGAAAGCTCAGCAAAATTCTGGCGTCGGGAAGCTGGATCAGTCAATCACGGCGGTGAATTCCACATCATTCACATCACACCGTCTTTTCAGCCCTTCAAAGGTAGAACGCTGATGCGAGTCAGATATAAAGCCATTGACGTGATAAGGGTACACATTAATGTAGCTAAACAGGAAGATGCATCCTGATAGGTAATTGGCGGCTCGGAATTTACATTCCCACTTAGCGCCCCTGATGCATTATGCATGGGCTCCGCAAGTACATGCTTTCTGCCCTTTACGACTGACACAAAGACGGAGAAGTGCAAACACCTCGATCCCAGCTGGAAGGCAGCTGGCAAGGAAGGCACGTGCCCAAGGGAAAGTAATGCAGGTTGGTTATGGCTTGCCACGCTCAGCCCGACCCTTTGGCGCACACTGTCCAAGGGCAAGCTCTGTCCTGATGGGTTCCCCGAACAAATGAGGAAGGGAGGCTAAAGAACTCTGGAGGAACTCCCAATCAGCAATTTGCTCGGAGAAGGACCAGAAGGGGAATAAGGTCTTAAAGAGCCAGGATGGTGTAGTGGTTCCGGAGTTGATGTTAGACCTCGAAGATCCAGCTTCAAATCCACTCTCTGCCCTGAAGTTTCCAGCCACTATTTCTCAGCCTCATCTATCGCGCAGGGTTGTTGCAAGGGCAAAAGGCAGCAAGGAAATATGTACACCAGCTGGAGCTCCTTGGAGGAAGGCTGGTATAAAGGTGAAGGTTTTCCCCCAACCGAATGGTCTAGTCGTGACCGACTGTAGGGGGCGGTGCTCATCTCCGTTTCTAAGCCGAAGAGCCAGTGTTTGTCCAAGGACAAGTTTCCGTGGTTATGTGGCCGGCATGACTATATGCCAAGGTGCACGGAACGCTGTTACCTTCCCACCAAAGTGGTCCCTATTTATCTACTTGCATTACATACTTTCAAACTGCTAGGTTGGCAGGAGCTGGGATAAGCAACGGGAGCTCTGTCATGTGGTCTCAAACTGCCAACCTTCCGGTCAACGAGCTCAGCTCAACAGTTTAACCTGCAGTGCCACCACGTCCCTAAGGCTGGTATAAAACTGTGTGAAAATAAACAAATGTATTGGGGCTCAGACTCACCCTCCCATGTTCTAAATTTCTGAATGGTGGAGAATTGTCCAACCCACACTCTTACAGAGCAATCCCAACCCCGACACAAGCCACTTGCCGACGCAAGCCACTTGCATTGAACAAGCACTGACATAAACGTGACATAATGCAGGTTTGAGGTGATGCTTCAGCATCCCCAGACCAAGTTCCCAGTAACAGGGTGCACAGGGGAAAGTTAATTTGTTTTATTTTAATACGGTGATTTGGACTTGCAACTGTAACTGTTTATTTTTGTACGTATGCCAATAAAGGTTCTGATACTGATATGGATACTTATTCATGACATCACTTCCTCCTTAATGATGTCACTTCCGTGGGAGCCATGAATGCTATTCGGCCCACTGTATGAAATGAGTTTGGACACCTCTAGCGTAGACAGTCATGGGCAGTCTCCTCCTAGACAGGAGCCCACACTGAAAGTTGGGTGGAGTTCAGCTCCACCACAAGTTGTATGCCTTGAAATAAAACGTGTGGCCCATTTACACTCCGCACCATTGTCTCATGTCTCATATGGGGGCAAACCCACCATTGCAAAAGAATTCTCTGTTCCTGATAAAGCTCCTTTTGACCAGGTGAGCTCTGCAGATATTAAGGCTTTGAACGTGGCTGATAAGTCTCGATGGCCGGTCTCCCCATGAAAAGCATGTCAGAGGTTCTAAAGCAGGATGCCTTGTGTGTTCCTGCAGCCAGCATGGGCTACTCTTCCATGCTTTGCGTCGTTCATTCCTTTGAAGATAAAGCCTTCTTAAAATTGGAAGCAGCCCCAGGCACCTCTCTTGATCTTTGTTCTTCATCTTCTTTGTTTTATCTGGAGAGGGTAAGGAAGGGGGTCGTGGAGTTTAAGCTTTGCAAAAGCCTAGTCGGCACTTAATATTTCACCTTCTTTCCTAACCCCTTAGTCTTTATGGGTAAGCAGATCATTCTGTATAAGATGTTAGCATCTTCTTTCCAACTGCCCTTTCCTCTTTAACGGTCTTCTCATCCTTTCTTTATGATAAGAACATAAGAAGAGCCCTGCTGGATCAGGCCAAAGGCCCATCTAGTCCAGCTTCCTGTATCTCACAGTGGCCCACCGGGTGCCTCAGGGAGGGAACAACAAGCTGCCTGAATTCTGTGGCCACTTCCTTACACCGGGCATTCTGAGGTAAATTCTGAGGTAAACACACTGGTGGCCAGTCAAGATTCTCCACAGCATTTCTCTTTGACAGCCACCAGAACCAGATACTCCTAGTACCCCAGCTACTTCAGACATGTACTCATAGGAACATAGGAACAGCTCTACTGGATCAGGCCAAGGCCCATCTAGTCCAGCTTTCTGTATCTCACAGTGGCCCACCAGATGCCTCAGGGAGCATGCAAGACAACAGGCATGCCTGCATCCTGTTGCCACTCCTTTGTACCTGGCAATCTGAGGTAGCCTACTTCTAAAACCAGGAGGCCTATCATGGCCTGCAGCCCGTCATGGCCTGTAGCCTACTATGGACTTTTTCTCTAGAAATCTGTCCAATCACCTTTTAAAGGCACCTAGGGCACTTACGATTCCCAAACATACCTGGGTCATGGCACCAGTTTGCATTCCAGGAGTGTCATTTTATTATGTCACTGTGATGTCACTTCCTGTTTGATGATGTCATTTCCAGGTTAATGACATCACTTCCAGTGGATCCTGACCCAAGTGCCATTCTAAAAAGGTAGTCCCGGTCTAAAAAGTTTGAGAACTGCTGCAATCACTCATGCATGCAGTTTGATGTTTGAGGGGTGAGGCTTTGGGGCAGGCATAACGTTGAATGTGGGGATCAGTGAAATGTGTCATTGACTTCTTGTCTTTTATCAGCAAAGGAGGAAAAAGAAAAGATCAGAGGCAAGTCAGGGAGAAATATTGGTCAGCAGTAAAAGTCTGCTTGATGGAAGGTTAGAACACAGGTTACATGAAAGGGGAGTCCTTTTTTATAAGGTTATAAAGGCTTTTATTATGGATCTACATTAGAAAATGACAGGGCAATTAGAGCCCCGGGCTGTCACAGAATAGCATCTCAGCAAAATAAGAAGTGAAATAGATCAGGATTTGCCTTAAAGGAACATCTTAAAATAGTGGGGGCACCCAAGGCATTGGTTTCACAGAAGCAGTAGCTACAATCTGGAGTGTCCCATTTCAGACTGCTAAGGGAGGGCATGTGGTTTTATTTCTGTTTTTTTAATTTGATTCTTTTCAAAACATATTTTCCTAAAAAAGCAAAATTTAACTATGGCATCTACGCCCATTGAACCAATAGAACCGACATTAGTACCCCCATCAAATTCTTACTCCCCAATCCTGTCCAAATGCATAATTAAATGTCAAACGATTCAATCATGCCTATATTTCAAAATAGTTCTTAATCATTGTCAAGACCAGAAGTGATGTTCTATGGCTTCCCAGAGGCTTTATAAGTTCACATGCGGCCTCTGAAGGCCTCAGAGAAGTCCCTCCAGAGCTGAGGGGAGCAGAGCTCCCCTCAACTTTGGAGGAGCTGAGGCGTATTTACTGTGTAGCCCGGGGTGGCGCAAGCCATGGGCGCCGGGCAGCGGGGCGCCATTGCACGGAGTCCGCAGAGGAAACCGCATGCTGTTTGTCCCGCCCACCCTCCCTCGCCTCCATTTTGCTCCAAAATGGAGCTATTCCGGGTGCAGGGAGGCATGGCGTGGCGACGCATGAGGGCGGGGCGACGTACTGGAGTGAACTTGGGCCTCCGTTTGTCCCTATGGAGGAGTCAGGGTGCCTGGAACTGTGGATTTAATTATCTGCAATTTCTGGCATCTACAGGGGTTCCAGGAATATAACCCCCACAGACACCAAGGCTCAAGTGGAGTTGGTATGTTTCCTCGGTAACTGCAAGATATTGGGCTGGTTCATGAAGGTTCATCTAGCAGATGTCCTTTTAAATAAGTTGGTTCCAAATTGTATGCAGCTGTGACCAAAACTTTCTTTCAGAAGGGCCATTCAAGGCAGGAATGTTGACCTCTGATGTTTGACCCTCTGCATTCACATTTGACTTTTTACAATCAGGTAATCAGATCAAATGTCAGAAATGAGGGTTATGCGAGGGTTATATATCTATTGCGTCCAGCATTCAGTCCTCCTGCAAATCTGGACAAAAAGTATCCAGTGCCTTCTGAGATGAAAGCCCTGTGATCTTTTATCCAGCTATCATTACATGAACAGAATTATGACCTTTAACATTGCTATTTAAACTAGGGCATCTGGCTTTGACAGGCTAGTCCCTTTTATAAGGCCTTTGCTGCTGCTCTTGTATCGTTATTGTATTTGTGTCTTTATTGTAATGGTGTTTTTAGGTTGTTTTAACGTTTTATACATTATGATATTGCCATTTTAAAATTTTTTTTATATTATTGTACTTTGTGTAAATGGTTGGAAGCTGCCTTGGTTCCCCCTAATGGGAGAAAAGCAGGATAGAATATGTTAAATAGATAATATTTCCAACCATCAGAACAAGGAGAATATGCCATTGGGAGACTGTATCCCTAAACATCTGTTTTAGAATTAAGCAAACAAGATGTTGCAAGTTCTGTGATCTGAACTCCTGCAGACCTGTTGTGGTTTTTGAACTGCTAAATGTGACAGCCGGGTTGTGACATGTGGTGGTTGGGTTCACCCAGTGGTGGGATTCAAATAAATTAACAACCGGTTCTATGACGTCATAGCTGGAGCCAAAAAAACACCAAAGCCAGCCAAGGTAAGCAAGTGGATGGGGCCCGGCCATTTCACAACCGGTTCTATACGACCTGGGCGAACCCCCTGAATCCTACCACTGGGTTCACCTCTTTCTGTATATTAGAAGTTCTCAAACATTTTGGTCCAGGGTCCACTTTTTAGAATGGCACTTGTGTCAGGACCCACCAGAAGTGATGTCATTAATCTGGAAGTGATGCCATAGCTTGAAGTGATATCATCAAGCATGAAGTGCCGTTATTGTGATGTAATCAAATGGCACTCCTGGAATGCAAACTGGCATTCTTGGACTGCACCAATTGCACAACCATATCTCTGACTGAAAGCAAGAATAGGGCAAAATATGATGTAAAAGCACTGAACTAAAAACACAATTTAAAAAACCCCTCATTTGATAATTCAAACTGTTAACACTCACAACAGGAATATTGCAAGGGTGAAGTCTGCAGCTTCCAAGATGGCTGCTTCCAGCTTTCTGTGACCCACCTGACATCTGGCTGCGACCCACCAAGTGGGTCGTGACCCACAGTTTGAGAAAGACTGCTCTATGCCATCTTTCTGATTTTAAATTGCCTTTTTGAACCTAGTTCTCCCACAAGGCCTAGACCAGTTCCTGCAAGTTTTCTCATTATAGGAAAAAATAATAATAACTGGGGATAAGGGAGGAGAGTCGAAACTGGGGGAAAAATGCAGGAAAAAAGGGTGAAATTCCCCCCATGTCACCAAACCAAATCCCCCCAATGGCCCCCCCCCCCCCCAAAAAAAAAAAAACAGGCAATCAGGTCAATTTATCTCAATTGACAAGTTTTCAGTATGAGTTCTACATATGCATTGAATCTGTTGATTTCACTGCCTATTATTTTGCTATTTTATTGCTGCCTGTCCGTTATGTTGATTAGCCTGTTCAAAAAAAAAAAAAAAAAAAAAAAAAGAGCCATCCCAAGGTTCTTAAACAGATGGGTCGGGTAAGAGGGTTAAGAAATGCTTCAGTAAATCAGTCAGCCTCAAATCATGCCATGTCACATCTCATTTATAACTGAATAATGCCCCAGTCACTTATTGTTTCTTTCTCCCAGCACCATCAATGACATGTCTCACGGATAATCTCAGTTTGGAACCTTAGCTTTCCCCATTGGCAAACATTAAGAAAAAAGTGTGACATTATTTGGTGGCAGGCAACACCATCAACTCTCCTTCTGTTTTTCTTTTCTTTTGCCCAGGATACAGAAAATTAAATCTCAGTGGAACAGGTTTCCCTGGGGTTTACATCCTGACCACTTTATGTCCCACTGCAGGTGCAAGCTCAAGGAAACAGCAAGCAAGCAAGGTAGATACAATGAGCATATTCCTCTTGCTGTGATTTATAACTCAAACTTGTATCCCTCCCCCAAGGCAAACAGATGTTCAGATAAAAGTTGTCACCCCCCCTTTTGAATTCAAGAGCCTCTTGCCTCTGTCCTCTGCGGTCACTATAAATCAGAGAAGCTACAAATATCCTTTATTTGGAACATCTGCTTTGGGCAGTAATTAATCATCCAAGTATCTGACACTAGCTTCTCGTTTCTGCTATAGTATTTGCAGCATAAACATCTCCATCCTAGTTTATTTTCCTTCATACGGTTCGTAAGGATTGGCTCTTGCATTATCCTGTTTGTCAATAAATAGATTCCTGTGTCTCAAGGCCAAAAAGGACAGCCTTGAGCTCATCAGACTCTCTCTCTCTCTTACCTGGAGAACACAACTGCTGGTTTCAGACCACTCATGACTCCATCGAGCAAAGAACTCGGAGGACAAAATAAAACAAGGGAAAGAAAAACCAAGAAAAGCTTCTAAAATAAAAACATGCATTTATGTCATTGTTTAGTCTTCCCTCACCGATACTAGTGTTATGTGGCCTTTTCTTTATATTATGAAACCGACAGCTTTTTCACGCTTTCTGTTTCCTGTTCCAGGGAGTTATTTTAGAAAAGTCACCTCCAAGGGGTTGGGACAGCCACAAGATACAGCTGAGAACCTGACGGAGTTTTATTCCAAGAAATCCGGGAAGATTAATGCACTTGTCTGTAACTCAAACCATTTGCGATTCCCAGTTCGCCACCAACCAAATCATATACACAGCGATTCCTTTATTACTTAAATCACATCCAATAATTATTACCACTTTGGCCGGACTACAGCAGAACGGCATTTTGCGGCTGCCAAGAAAAAAGGCAATGTAAAAAGGACAACTTCTGGTTCAAAAACCTTTCAGGCAACTTCTCAACGTTGGTCAGTTGGTCAATACAATGTTTACACATTTTCTTTGGTTTTATTGCAACTGATTTTTTTTTTAAAGCTCAAAATTTCAATAGACCTTTGACACATTTCAATACCTGCTACATCTGCTGATGGGTTTTCATGATGTAGCCAGTGATGTCATGCAGGGGGTACGCGGGGGTACGCGAGTACCGGTTTCTAGGATTACAGCTGGCCCTGCCCATTCGCCCGCCCACTCATCGACTCCACCCTCTGCAACGTTTGAATGTCCTGCATGTTTGAGTTGCCTGCATGTTCTCAGAGCCAGGCAGGCAGCGAGCGGAGCCTTTCCTTTCCTTGCCACTGAAAAATGAGTTGCTCTGGGGTTTTAACATGATGCCAGGCCTCCTTAACATGTTCTGGGGGTGCTGTGGAATACTGTTGCAACTGTTGGGTCAGTTTAAAATCGTCTGAGGCCTCAAAAAGGGCTTTTTTCATGTCCCTTCCTGCCACGCCATCACTTCTGGCTTATGATGTCACTTCCGGTGGGCGGGTCCCGACACATGCCAATCAAAAGTGAGTACCTGTTCTTAAATCATTTAGATGACACCACTGGATGTAGCTGAACCCTTACACAAATTGCACTACTCGCTTTTTCCTCATTGTTCTTCACGGCAACCCTGAAAGCAAAGTTATATACCCTCTTTTACAGACAGTAAACTGAAGCTCAAGGTCACTCACTAAACAGGATGTGAACCCCCATCTGTCATAGCCAAAGGCCATAGACTTTCTGACAGATTTCAGGAACTGGCACTTCTATTTTGACAACCAAGTGTGAATGACAGTCAAGCAAAGGTTCTTGATTCACAATTCCTGACACAATATTTTGACTGTCGCATCGGAGACATGAGACAGTGACTTAGTTCAAGTGTCGACATGGCAGTTATTTATTAATGGAAAAAGAAGAGGGAATAAAATCCTGAAAAACTGTGCAAAATCAGAACTAGAGTGCAATCCTAACCTGGAGTTGGGCCAGCATAGTTAGGCCAGCACAAGGGCCACCATAAGTATGTTTGGCCCACCCTCGGAGTCAGAGAGACTTGCGCCATCCTCCCTGGCTCTGAGAGTGGTACAAATGTGCTTTATGATGGTCCTTGTGCTGGCCAAATGTTGCTGGCCTAACTCCAGGTTAGGATTATGCCCTTAACCTTGTACAGCTTGTGTCATGGTTGCGCCATAGCTAGCAATGGCTTTCAGTTTTATCACATCTCTTGGTCCTATTACTACCACTGATATGGTGTATTTTGTTGGACTGTGTCTCGTATCTCCATCCCAGCAATCTAAGAAAAACTGCTGTTTTCTAGAGTGGAGCTGAGATTTTGGCCCTTCCGTATTCTTATAGATGACACATGCTTTCTCAGCAGCTGTAGTTACCTCCTTTTGATAACAAATATAGCAAGGGTCATGAAGGTGACCCAGAAAGTCTTCCCTTGGGCTGAGTTAGTAGAGGAATTTTGCTTCATTGCATGAAATCAGCCCATAGGAAAGTTTATCATTCCTGCAGTCCTTTCCCCATAATTGAGAACTGGAAACTGGGCTCTGTTGAGTCTTGGCACATTGAAGTGTGCTTCAAGCATTCATCCAGTTGCGCTGAACCACAATGCGACCGCCCATGATTTACACTCCTGCAGTGGCATCACATCCTGGTTTGCGCAAGGCAAGGTCGTGCCCTCTTCGTCGGGTTACTTGCGATTAGAAAATTGAATCCATTTGAACTGCAACAATACGTCTTCATATAGCAGGGGATGGGAATCATTTGAGTTGTACAAAAGGTTTTTCTTTCTTTTTTTGCAGTGAGTTCTTTTGAGACACTTAAAAAAAAAAGAAATTACTTGATCAAGGGAATGACTCCAGTCTATTACTGAAATAGATGGCCCCTCCTGAATCAGTTCGAGAAGTGGGTAGAAATAATTAGAATTAAAGTGGGACTAAGAGAAATGGAGCCATTGGACCGCTTCAAACTCTTGGACAGAATTTGAAAATTTTGGACCCCTTGATGGATAGTTGAATTTGGCTTCCGAGTCCTTGAGAACATCAAGAAAAATCAGGGTGGCTCTGAATAGCTTGATTGAACCTTAACAGCCATTAACGCGTAATTGACAGTTCATAAATCTGTAATATGTTGATTCCCATTTTCTTTAGTTCCCAGTTGGTGAATTACCAATCGACTATGCTAGATGCCTAAGGGAGTTTAGCGTAGTCGATTGGTAATTCACCAACTGGGAACTAAAGAAAATGGGAATCAACATATTACAGATTTATGAATCTAGACTTTTGCAAACCAGACAATATACGAGTTGCCCTCTAGCTCATTGTTATTATTTTTTTTCTACCTATTTTTTTCACTGTGACTGTTTATTCAGAGGGAAAGGTGGTATTTAAATCATTTTAGTAAATACATAGTTTTTAGGGTCAATGTTAGAGAACTTTCCTAATCAGCCACAGCAGGTCCCACAAAGAACAGACCCCTAACTAGCATATCTATCTATCAATCCATCCATCCATCCTTCAATCAATCAACAATCAAACAGTATTTATATACCACTTTTCAACACAAAGTTCACAAAGCGATTCATAGAATGTTGTTGTTGTTGTTGTTGTTGTTGTTGTGATATTGAAATGGGGCAGAGGAAATTTACAGACTTGCATGGTAGGTTTCTGCCTGGAGACATGGAGCCCAAATGGCAACATGAAATTCTGCCCGGTGACATGGTAACATAGAGATCAGCCTGGAGATAAGAGTTAGAATGGTAACATGTGAATTTGCCCAGAGACAGCAGAGAGTTTGCCTGGTGATAAGGTCATGTGATCATGATGACTAGAGAGTATATAAAGACCAGGGATACAAGTTACCAGTCAGTTTGGAGAGTTTAGAGAGTTCAGAGGTTTAACTGTCAAGTGTTTAACTGTCAGTTACAGAGAGAGTTTGAAGTGTGTGTGCTTGAGAGAAGTCTTTTGGATGAGAGCTGAACATTGATTTATAGAAGCTATGTACAGAGTTTGCTGAAGCTGATGAAACAGATGTAAAGAAGATTAACTACAATAATACAGAAGTTTTGTTAAAGAAGTCTGAGTTATTTCTTGTCCGTGATCATCGGTGTTGGAGCTCTGAGTAAACCACTCTGCAGGAGGAGAAGCAGCATATTCATATTTATATTATTTCCTCCATCATCTCAAAAAATATAAAAATAACAACAACAATAATAATAAAGTTAAATGCCCCCCTGTCCCAAAAGGGCTCACAATGTAAAAAATGCAGAACACCCCCAGCAACAGCTACTAGAAAAGACACTGTGCCGGGGTGAAGAGGGACAATTGCTCTCCCCCTGCTAAATCTAAGAGGGACACCACTTGGAAAAGTGCCTCTTGCCCAGCTAGCAGGGATATCAGAAATTACTTTCTCCATGAGACAATTCTGAGTCTTGAGTATTCTGAATATGCATGTACAGTAGGCCCTTGATATCTGCTGGGGTTCCATTCCCGGAACTTCAGCCTCTGAACCCAACCAGAGCTGTGGGACCTGGAAATAGTTGGTGGTGACATGATGATATCACCGCCAACCAGTGGTGGTATCTAAAGCAGGAGGAACCGGAACGCTGGGCGGGACGTATGGTTGATTGGCAGCCCGTCCGTTCTGTTCTGCCGCCTGCCTGACCGCCGCGCAGGCTGCCCCCGGTTGGCGCGCCCCACCACTGCTCACCCAGGCACCCGGTGTGCCCCCCACCCGTCCCCCCGGCGAGCAGGCACCCCCTCCAAGGCCAGGGCAGCCCGCGCGGCGGGCGGGCAGGCAGCGGAACCGAACGGACGGGCAGCCAATCACATGTAAGTCCCACCCAGTGTACCGGTTCCTCCTGCTTTAGATACCACCACTGCCGCCAACTGCTTCCAGAATTTGGGGCTGTTAGGAGGCAGGGGCAGGTGAGAGGGCCCAAGGCAAAGCTGCTCTGCTCACCCCACTGGTTCACAGCCCATAATGATCCTGGCTGCTGCAGCAGGTGATATGTTCACTGTGCTGCCGCAGGGGGGCTCAATGTGACAACATTGGTCACATTGGCTTACGGACGGCCCTGGTGTAGGTTACCTGTTAGTTTCCTTGTCTCCGGCTTGTAATCAGCACTATCTGCAGATGCTCTCTGCCTTTTCCAATCTGCTGCATGTCCATCGGAGCATCTCCCCCATGTTCCATCCCAATACTAGTCCTTTCAGCTTTGCCAAGTGCTTGGACCATTGCCTGTAACCCAGGACTGACAACAATGACTGTCTGAAAAGAAATCACGCTGTATGAAAACGTAGCCGATCTCCTGCGGCCCTTGTGACAAAATGCCTCTTTTGTTTTGCTTCCGCATGCACACCCACACTGATCGCATCTTTCTTCCTCCGGTTTGTTATGCCATCAATCAGCCCTCAAGGTTCTGACGGCAGCCAACACAACATTAACAAAGGCAATTAAAACAATTACAGGGCTCCAGCCGTGAACGCCAAAACAGTAATCAAACCACCCTTCCCAGGACCACAGCAGCAGAAATGGTCCAATCAACCAAAAGCGTTTCCTAATCAGGCTTTTCCCCTCTGCCTTATGGACTAAACAAGTCTGCACACACACATGTGAATGTCCCTGGGCATCCTTCACAGGACTGTATTCCTCTCCTTACCACAGCATTTAACATGACATTTCGTTAGGCAAAAATTCATAGGTTGAGCAGATCAGTGATTCGGGTAGGGAAGCACCTGCACAATGGCTTCAACCAGTGGTTCCCTAAGTGTGAGCCATAACTCCCCAGCCCATGAAGAGATGCTCTTGGGGAGATGAAGGAAAAAAGGGGGGAAAGGAGATAGGTGGATGGAGGAAGGAAAGGAGATATCTATCTATCTGATGTCCTGATCTTCCTTTTTTCTTCCTGATGTTCAACCGAAATCTTCTCTCTTGAAGTTTGTACACATTGGACTTAGTTCTACTAGGTCCTTCATAGAAAGATCCATCCATCCATCCATCCATCCATCCATCCATCCATCCATCCATCCATCCATCCATTAGTTCCTTCATAGATAGATCCATCCATCCATCCATCCATCCATCCATCCA
>JAJKFI010031966.1:0-21503 GCA_029204185.1 Lerista edwardsae
ATCCATCCATCCATCCATCCATCCATCCATCCATCATCTACTGACCTGGGGGGATACTTGTCCTGACTTGTCCCCCTCCATCCCAACCTGTGTCCCCCCCCCCGCATACCTCTCACCCTCCGCTATAAATCACCAGGACAATGGACTGTTCCTACTCAACTTTTGGAATCACCTTCATTCCTTATCATTTTGCATCCAGGCATGACAATAAACTTTTCCGACAATTTCCCATCGCTGTAACATCTTGACGATCTGCAGGACGCACTGCCAAGTCAGCAGAATGCGAGATTAACCCGCCCCCTGAAAGATGCTAATTTAATACTTCAGCATATGGCTCTGCGAGGCATCTCACCAAGATCAATAGGGAACCCCAGCTTAATGCCTTTATCTCAGCAAGGGCTGCTTGGTCCTGTGGCTGAAAAAAAGGACGCGGCCACAGCCCAGACTCTGAAAAGAGATTTTTTGCTGCAATTCAAATATAACAGGTTTGAGAGGAAATGTAGATGAAATTGTCACCTTGCTCCTTCTTACTGGCTCATCCTGTAGGAGTTGGATCTTGGATGGCTGAAGCAGGGGTGTAGCTGAAGAAGTGCAGGGGGGTGCAATTGCACCGGGCAACAAGCTTTAGGGGGGCAACAAGCGGAACTTGACATCAGTGGCCAAAATGGTGAAAACCTTGGTCTGTATAAATAATACCATCACGCTATATATCATTGGAAAGGTAATTTAATGCAGACTGCAATGAAACAAACCAGAGTGTAATAGCTCTACTCTATCAAAAGGTGTGAGGGACATGGTGGCGCAGTGGGTTAAACCACTACTGCTGGGCTTTCCAACCGGAAGGTTGGGAGTTCGATTCTGCGTGACGGAGTGAGCTCCCGTCACTTGTCCCAGCTCCTGCCAACCTGGCAGTTTGAAAGCACCTAAATGCAAGTAGATAAATAGGGACCACTTCGGTGGGGAGGTAATGGCATTCCGTGCACCTCGGCGTATAGTCATGCCGGCCACATGACCACGGAAACTTGTCCGAGGACAAAATGCCGGCTCTACAGGCTTTGAAACGGAGATGAGCACCGCCCCCTACAGTCAGTCACGACTAGACCATTTGGTTGTGGGGAAACCTTTACCTTTATCAAAAAGTATGGCCAAAAAAACCCCAGAAAACAAAAATACAACTGTCATAAAAAAAATTGCAGTATGTGATGTCACTTCCTGTTGTGACGTCACTTCCTGGGCATCATTTTACGCTCAGCACAGGACGACACTTTCATTAGCTGCGCCACTGGGCTAAATAGGTATCAAGACGTCCGTGTTTGCCATCTCTGGAGGAATAAAGTGACGAGAGGAGAAAGGTGTAGCAATTGCTCTGGCCACCCGGATGGATTACCTGAGCTAAGAGTGGGGTGCACCGAGTGCCAGATGTAGCATGTCAATGCAGAGAATAGTTAGTGGCCTCTGCTCCTGACCCATTGGCTTCACTGATGGGAGTGGAATTGGGCAGGTGGGTCCGTCCCCCTTACCTGCCACTATGGACAAGTGGATGATGCTGAACTCCCCATTGCCTTTCTATCAGAACCCCTCTCGCCTGAAGCCCTGTCAAGACGAACAGTTCAGCAGTCCTTTACAGTAACTGCACCATAATGGATGTTGTGGGATTTGTCCCCTTCTTATGGAAAGCTGCTTAAAAACAGCAGTTCCTTTCCTAATCTGTGCAGCCCGAGTCATCTATTTACATTCATCTGCATATATTTGCATGCCTGCCATTAATACCGAGTTAGACATGCTCTGATTACATTACGCGGCTAAATCCGGCATTAATCTGAAAGCCTTGGGATTCGATAACATGATTTGGGTAATACGTGCGCGCGTTAACATTGGTGACAACGGCCCAAACGCCGTTGTAACAAGCCAGCTCTGTCCTCTGCAAAGTGAAGTCTCTTTGTTCGCCGCTGGTACCTGCCAGGAGGGTTTCGTTCTGAATGGCATCGTGACAAGCGCGCCTTGGCAGTCCTTCACTCGATAACAATGGCCTGCATGCCTAGTGGCTCGGCTGTGCGTTCTCGTATGTCTCAATAGCAAGGGGCGATAGCAACATGGTGGCTGAGCCAGGGTTGGCTTTAAGCCCATGTGGCCAATGTCGTCACATCGGGCCCCGAGCTTCAGGGGGCCCCGCACTAGCAGGGTGAGCATCTTGCCTGTGGCTGCAGCTGGGATCTCGATGGGCTGTAAGCAGTGATGTCATTCAGGGGGAATGGACCAGAACGGGCGTTCCGGATCCTAACAGGCTCCGTGGCTGGTTCAGGGTTCCCGACAAGTGCCAATCAAAAGTGAGTTCCTGTTCCTAAATCATTTAGATCCCACTACTGGCTGTAAGTCAGTGGAGCAAGCAGAGCAGCTTTACCTGGGTCTCTCCCACCTGCCTCTGCCTCTGAACAGCCCAAGATGGGCCACCTGGAGGCAGTTGGCGGTGATGTGATGCTATCCCCACCAACTACTTCCACATGCATGCTTTGCATGTGGCACAAACCGAGCTCTTCTTGGTGAGTGGGGGGCCCCGCAGGGGGGGCCCACAGGAATGCCCCACATTGGGCCCCACTGCTGCTAGAGCCGGCCCTGGGCTGAGCTGTGGGTATATTCCAACAGCTAATTGGTAGAGGTGGGAGAATACACACACACAAACACATGCACACCAGAAAACAAAAATACCACTGTCATGTAAGCATTGCGGTATGTGATGTCACTTCCTGTGTGGAATCACTTCCAGGGCATCCTTTTGCCCTCGGCGCTGGGCAACATTTTCATTAGCTACTCCACTGGGCTGAAGAAATTACTACCTACCAGCATTGTGTGGATCCTTTGCCCCCTCCCTCCTTCCCCCCTCCCTCCTATGAGGCAGGGTGAGAAAACTTGGGGCACCCAATTTGGCATTGTTAACCCTTTGTACAAAATGCTTCTTTGGACCTTTGAAATTTGCTTTTAATTCTACCTCTTAATATTCACAGCCTTTCATAAATTCTCACAGCCCTTCTCTGGGATGCACAAAATATTCAAGGTTGTGATACAATATTTGGCAGACAGCTTGACACAATTTATTTCTAGCTCCTGCATTCGTGGCATGAATTTTATCACCCCCTCCCCCAAAAAGAAAAGCCACCACCCACAATAACCCAACACAGATAGGGGGTAAAAAAAGAGATCAGAATATCCAAATGACTTTTTCTGGTGATTGAACAATGGGCTTTGTGTATTGAGCCAGCTGATCAAAGCAATTATATGTTGTATTCTTATTTTATTGCATTTATTATTATACACTGCATTTAGTCAACTTACTGTATGTTTTTATTCTATTACACCAGCTGTACCGCTTTGAGCTTTGGAAAGCAGGTTATAAATATTTTAAATAAACTACCCAACCAGCAAATACATGTATATGGCTGGTGATTAGCTAGGCAAGAAAGAATACAGGAAAACAAATCTTGCAGTACTAGGTAATTGTTGTTTACAACAAGTCTAGTATTGCCATTTTTTGCTCTCTGAAGCACATCAGATCTAGGGCTTTCTAGGGGTCAACTCTTTCCTAGCTGGACATCATCATGGCTTCCACCTTGTCTTGGCTGCCATCTTGCAAAGTCCAACTCACATCTAGCACTTCCAGCGTATTTTGTTCTCTCACCTCAACTTCATGGAGTGGAAGAAGGTACAGAGCGCAATCCTCACCTGGAGTTAGTCCAGCACAGTTAGGTCAGCAAGGTTCGGCTGGCACAAGGGCCACCGTAAAGCACATTTGGACCATTCTTGGGAGGATGGCGCACGTCTGTGTGCTGGCCTCTCTGACTCTCAGAGTGGTCAAGACATACTGTATGGTGTCTATCATGATACCCGGGGGCCTGGCCCCTCCAGACTGCCCCTAGGGATCGTGGGATGATATCCCCTCCTGTCTACCAGCAACCTCCAGTGGCCCAGGAGGCATTTCTTTAGCCCAACCAGTAGTGTAGCACAGCGTCAAGACTGGATTCAGCTAGAAGCAAAACAGCTCCTGGTACAGTGAAGGTGTCCTTGATAGGTCTCGTTTCCCTGCTGAAGGCCCTCCTATCTCGCTTAGCCGATTGCAAGACAAAACAGACTCCAGAGGAAACTTTCCCACCACCAGTAACCCAATGGGGGATGGGAAAAGACAGGCATGGCTTCAGAAAGGAGCAGAGCCGGGCTTCATGACAGTGCAGACCTAACTTTGCTGGCCTAACTGTGCCAGACTAACTCCAGGTGAGGATTTCACTCCCAGTTGAGACAGATGAATGGGCACAAGTGGCCACCCTCCTCCAACCTGTCCAAGGTGCCTGCCTGCCTTGCTTCCACCTTATTCTTGTAGCACAAGGAGTGCATTAATGCGTGCCCGTGTGTGTATGTTTGTGTGTGTGCGTCGCAGGTGGGCCGGGGAGGGAAATGCTTCCACTGAGCTTCGCTGCAAGCCTTTTCCCAAGGAGAGAGGGGGAGGAACGCAATATTTACTTTGCTAAGTGCAGCCAGTGCAAAGCACTCCACTGTGAAATGAATAACAGGGGATATTAAAATTCAATATGTAAAAGTAATGGAGTAATGGAAGATGTACGGCCTTGTGTACAGCATGTATAACAAGGGTATGAATATTCTAGCTGATAAACAACCCTGCTGGTGAACTGGCTTTCTGGGCAGGGGGAGTACAGGGTCAATGTGGCTCATCTCAGTAGAAACCTGGTACAAAAGGTGTGTGTGTATGTGTGTGTGTGTGTGTGTGTGTGTGTGTGTGCACATGCACACACAATCCTAACCTAGAGTTAGGCTGGCACAGATAGGCCAGCAAAGTTTGGCCAGCACAAGGGACACCATAAAGTTTGTTTGGACCACTCTTGGAGTCAGAGAGGCCAGTATACAGATGTGAGCCATCGTCCCTGACTCCGAGAGTGGTCCAAACGCCACTCCCTTGTATCTGGCATTCTGAGGTAAATTTCTGAGGTAAAATTCTGAGGTAAATATGAGGTGAGTAAAGCAAAGTTTGGCCGGCACAAGGGACACTGTAAAGTATGTTTGGACCAGAGAGTCAGAGAGGCCAACACACAGACGTGTGCCATCCTCCCTGACTCCAAGAGTGGTCCAAACGTGCCAGCCAAACTTTGCTGGACTAACTGTGCAGGCCCAAGTTAGGATTGTGCTCTGTGTGTGAAAAGAAACAGCACCAACTCCCATGGCAGGCTGAAATACTAACCAATACACTGCGACACAACTTTCTGCCATAGCGGATTGGCTCGTCCTGAAGGTTGTTTTAGATGTGGTCTTTGTTGTTTTGAAACAATCATTAGGGCCCTACGAACTCTCAGGGTGCAATCTTAATTTGTGCTAGAACAACTAGGCCAGTGGGCTTCCGAACACAGGTTAGGAGCTAGCTGGAGCCTCCCTAGAGCAAGGGCACATTTGCATCCAATGATGGCTTGCTCGGATCTGCCACTGCTGTTTATTGTGGCTACATGGCCTGGCGATGGGAGCTTGGATGTGGCCTAATGCTGTATCCCAGCTCCACTCCTTTCCTCGGGCAGGCATGTCTCCAGGAACACCCTCCCTTCTGCCCAGAACCACATCTATGCGCTGGCCTCTCTGATTCCAAGGGTGGTCCAAACATACTCTATGGTGTCCCTTGTGCTGGCCTAACTGTGCCGGCCAGTGATGTCATCCGGTCGCGCCAGGAACCGGAACGCCCAGATGATTGGCAGCCCTCTGCCCCTATGGCGGAGGCCAGCCACGCCTCCATGCGCCTGGAATCGCTCCATTTCAGAGCGATTTGGATGCAAGGGAGGGAGGGAGGGCCCAGAAACAGCGCACCCGTCCTCGGGAGAGGCGGCGCAGCCCGGGCCCATCCGCGGAACAAGTGGAACAGCGTACCGGGCTGTTCCGCCAGGATGCCACCGCTGGTGCCGGCCTAATTCCAGTTTAGGATTGCGCTGAGAAGTACAGAAAGCAACATGATGTCATTTTATCACTGTTTTCTCCCACCTCTCACACTAAGAAACCAAGATGGATGGGAGCAGTGGTGTCATTCAAATGATTTAGGAACAGGAACTCACTTTTGATTGGCACTTGTCGGGAACCCGGAACCAGCCACGGAGCCCGTTAGGATCCGGAACGCCCGTTCTGGTCCGTTCCCCCTGAATGACATCACTGGATGGGAGCCAATTTCAGTAAAAATTCACACTAGTGCAAAATGTACCGTTTTATAATTGAGGATAAAACTTACAGAATAGCAAATGGACCGATGTGGGAATCTTTTCCCTTGTTGAAGCTTTTAAAATTAAGATGTGATGTCTTTCCAGAGCAGAGGTCCTAAGTCAATCACGCCATTGTGTTAATTCAGGAGAATGATGTCTTCTCCCCTGCCTTTGTTGTCTCAGGGATCTATGAGATCCTGAGCATTGATGAGATCAATGCTAATAGCCATGCATGAGTTTAAATGGATGCCTCCCCCCCAATCAATAAATAAGTCGCACTCGCCTTTCCGCCTTTCCGCCTTTCCAAGCAATCAACAAAGGAAACATTTACAATGTTGGAGGTTTCTGTTTTCTGGAGGAAATTCTACCCTGAGAGTTAATCAGATAAATCAAAGGCAAACACCACAAGCGGAGACTGCGAGCCTCACATCTGTTCCTCGGTTTTATTATTTTTCAATAGCTTTGCTGGGGCTGGCGAATAAATCTTGCACTTTAATGGCGGAACTTTGGAGCGTTCAATACGTGCTGTGCCATATTGGGTTTCAGAGTGGTAAGTGAACCTTCTGATGGGCATATTTGAGTATGCGGGTATAAAATTCAGGTCCTGTGCGAGGGGTCAGCATTTTTGTGCCATCCTTCCCTGTATCCCCATCACAAATGTACCTTTGCATGTCTTAGCAGCCCAGATCTATAGGATAAATGCTGCAGCAGAAGAGTGTTTCTATGGGGTGAAAGGAGGGAGAGGAAGAGGAGGAGGAGGAAAAGGAAGGGAAAAGAGGAACATAGGAAAATGCTCTCCTATCCATGAAAGGGATAGAGTCAATAGAGGGATGTTCTTTTCCCGCTCTCACAATACCAGAACCAGGGGACATCCACTGAAATTGGGAGAGTTAAAACAGATAAAAGGAAATACTTTTTGACCCAGCGGGTAATTAAGCTATGGAACTCCTTGCCACAGGAGGTGGTGATGGCATCTGGCCTAGATGCCTTTAAAAGGGGACTGGATGGATTTCTGAAGGAAAAGTCCATCATGGGCTATAGGTCATGATGGGTTAGGCCATCTCCTTACATTAATAGTATACTACTTCAGAATGCCAGGTGCAGGGGAGTGGCAACAGGATGTAGGCATCTTGTTGTCTTGTGTGCTCCCTGAGGCATCTGGCGGGCAACTGTGAGATACAGGAAGCTGGACTAGATGGGCCTTTGGCCTGATTCAGCAGGACTCTTCTTATGTTCTTAGGCTTTTCTCAGTATCCTTCTGAGCATTCAGGCCTTTGCAACCCCGATTTGTCTATTTTGCTTTCTTGTAAGCCTCCTGCATATTTTCCTCACCTACTACCTGACATATTCTTTTTTTAAAAAAAAACTGGAGCTATCCAGGATTAAATCTAGGACTTCTACATGTACAGCATTTGCTCTTTCACAGAGATATGGCCCCACATGTATTTGTGGCAAAGAATTACTTTATCATCCTACTTCTCAAGCCATCCAGTGATTTCTCTCTTTGAATCCTTGGCAATTTTCCTCGTTTCTCCTGCAAAAATAAGGAAGGAAGACTTCTCTCTCCCTCAGCAAAGTGCCTGCTTTGTCTTTGTGGTTATCTCCCCCACACGTCAAAACATGATATTAGTTTAATTAGAGATCAACTCCTTTATGCAATGCAAATGCCCTATTCCCAGCAAATCCCCCTTCTGAAATTGGCAGATGCAAATTAAATCCTGTGCACTGAAGTCTGATTTGGCTTTGAACACTCTGAACGGCCTTCAGTGGGTGGAGGGGTATTAGTCGTAAGCCGCATTGGGGGAGAGTTTCTTCCCCTATAATTTATGTATGGGAATGCTACTGAAGCAGTGTCTGGATCCGACAAACCGCCAAGCGACAAACGTGATTGAGAGACAAGGCGGGACTCAGAGAAGCGGGAACCACAAGTGACAATGCGGCAGACTGCCTTGAAAGAGCAATAAACAAGGCACCATCCATCATCTTCAGACCCATCGTGGGTGCACTGAGCAGGGAGGCTAATTGAACAGCCCGAACGATTGTCGATGCTGTTATATGAGGGCTCCAGCTCGTCGCCCTTCTGAATTGGTGTTCTTGCAATGGATGTATGAAACTCATGGTCCAACTGAAGAAGGAAGTGGATGGATTTGGTGGAGTCGCAAAGAGATAGAACGAATCCGTTGGACGTCATCCTCGTCTGCATTATACAGGTCCCTGGGTGGCCAATGATTCCTATGAAATCATACAAAATGCATCAAAATGAGGGCATCAAAGTATCCCAAAGTGTTTGATGGTTACTAATCATTTATGATCAAACAGGGATGAAGAGGATATTTGTCCTATATTCGACAATAACGATTGTCAATGCTGTTATATGAGGGCTCCAGCTCATCACCCTTCTGAATTGGTGTTCTCGTCATGGATGTATGAAACTCTTGGTCCAATTGAAGAAGTTCTTCTTCAACTGGTAAAGGTAAAGGTTTCCCCATGACCAAATGGTCTAGTTGTGACCGACTGTAGGGGGCGGTGCTCATCTCCGTTTCTAAGCCGAAGAGCCGGCGTTTTGTCTGAGGACAAGCTTCCGTGATCATGTGGCCGGCATGACTCTACACCGTAGCGCACGGAACGCCGTTCCCTTCCCACCAAAATGGTCCCTATTTATCTACTTGCATTTAGGTGCTTTCGAACTGCTAGGTTGGCAGGAGCTGGGACAAGCAATGGGAGCTCACTCCGTCGCGCAGTCTTGAACTCCCAACCTTCCGGTCAGAAAGCCCAGCAGCAGCAGTTTAGCCCGCTGCGCCACCACTTCTTACCAAATTGGACCATGGATTCAGGCAGATCAGTACCAAGGGACCTGAGTTTCTGCGGAGAATCTGTTCCAGGACACCCCATAGATACCAATTTCCTTGGACCATCAAATATGCAGGGCGGGGGGCTGCCAGCAAACTGCAAGTGCCTGTTAGAAGTCTGGGGAGGCTGCATGCCACCTCAGAACATCTCCCAGACATGATCGAAAAGCACTTCCAGATGTGTCTGGGAGGATCTGGAGACCTTCCAGATGTGGATTCCTGGTAGTCCATTCAGGGAGGCTGCTATGCGACATGGGGTAAATGGAATTGATTCCCCATGCTCCAAGTTGTATCATAGTCAGCCTCAACCCCATGCTGGATATAGGGCAGGCTATCTGGCCTCCTATCCCTATTTCAGCGTGGGTTAGGATTGGGCAGTAAGACTTTTTTTTTTTTTTGCTAAGCTGGCATTCAGGAAGGGTGGAACACACCGTGAAAAAACCATGGCATGGAATTGGGAAAAAATCGGCTTCTCTGTATGTACCACTGAAGAAGAAAGTCGTGTATGGGGAGAATAAACATCACGCAACTTTTCTGTGCACAAAATCAGAGATCGATGGGATGCAGCGCATGGCTCAAGGACATCCCAAAATGAAGCCACTTTCAGAAAAGTGGGGCTATCAAAATCCCATTTCCCATGGTAAACACATTAGTCTCAGTCAAACCCGATAAATGTATGAGGTATACTCTTTTATTCATGTTATCTGCTAGTACTCTTTTGGTTGAGAAGATTCACCCCACCTCCAGATTTTTAAAATAAAATACTGTAGTCCTTCCTTTTGAAGCATTCACATTTTCTCAAGGTTTACGCTTGCTAGTTCTTTAAAGGAAGATATGTCTAATATCCTCTTTGTCCCTGTTTGATCATAAATGATTAGTAACCATCAAAGTTCTCAAATACTTTGGGATAGCTGCATTTTGTATGATTTCATAGGAAGCATCGGCTACCCAGGGAACTGTATAATGCAGATGAGGATGACTTTCAACAGATTCGTTCTATCTCTTTGCGACTCCACCAAATCCATCCACTTCCTTCTTCAATCCACTTCCTTCTCCTATGTTAAAGCTTATATACAGGTGTCCTCCAAATCTGTGGATCTGGTATCTGCAGACCCAGTTATCTGTGGTTCTTCTTAACCCCCCCCCCCAGCCCATTACCAGGCCAAAATAGGGGGCAGTTGGGCCAATTGGCATAGACCTACGAGTTTGAGGGGGCCGACTCCAAGAGAGTTAAGGGGCCTCCTTTAGCACTGAATATAAAAAAAAATTGAAAGATTAATACAGATAAAAAATAGACAAATAAGTGTATCTTGTTGCATTGTCCTGTCCAAGAAATGAGGATGTTTTACTTAACATTTAGGGCACAATCCTAAACTGAGTTAAGCCGGCAGAACATAAGAACATAAGAAGAGCCCCACTGGATCAGGCCAAAGGCCCATCTAGTCCAGCTTCCTGCATCTCGGATGCCTCAGGGAACACACAAGACAACTAGATATGTGCATCTCATTGCCACTCACCTGCATCTGGCACTCCGAGGTAGCCTGACTCTGAAGTAAGGAGGTTGCACTAACCATCATGGCCTGCAGCCTGCGATGGACGTTTCCTCCAGAAATCTGTCCAGTCCCCTTTTAAAAGCATCTAGGCCAGATGCCATCACCACCTCCTGTGGCAAGGAGTTCCCACTGAGTAAAAAAGTATTTCCTATTATCTGTTCTCACTCTCCCAACACTCAATTTTAGTGGATGTCCCCTGGTTCTGATATTGTGAGAGAAACTAAGCCAGCAAAGTTTGGCCAGCGCAAGGGACACTGTAAAGTATGTGTGGACCACTTTCGGAGTCAGAGAGGCCAGCACACAGATGTGAGCCATCCTCCCTGGCTCCAAGAGTAGTCCAAACATGCTTTGGTGGCCCTTGTGCTGGCCAAACTTTGCTGGCTTAGCTTATGCCGGCCTCGCTCCAGTTTAGGATTGTGCTCTCAGATATAAAGTGGGGAGGGAATACATGGCAACATCCCCTATATACCATTGCGTTAGGCTGAGCTTCGTGTTCTTGTAGCTGGAATTACTGCAGTTCTTTTGCAAGGAGAGCAACTAAATTAAGCACCTGTGGTGGTTTCCCCCCCCCCATATGCACCCTGCTCCATATAGCCCTTTCCTTCCTCCCATTTGTATCAATGGTTCGGATGACTTGAACCACAAACCTCCTGCTCCAAACATTTAGGCGAGCTAAGCAGATTTGCAGAAATTATGATTATCCTGAGTGGGTTTGATTTGCCAGTCGCAGGCGGCGAAAGGCCCTTGAAGTCTGGCTGGGATAAATTCACCCCACTAAAGGGAAATATGCTGAGATGTGGTATTGAATTATGCTACATTTATAATAGAATTTCATTCCGTTATTTAACCACATCAGAGGCGGAATTAGCTGCCAAGGGGAAGAGGGTTATGTGCTTTTTTCTTCCCCCTGCATTTGAAGTCGGCTTGCCCGGAGTGCAGGCTTCTCAGAGGGCAAGGCAGGTTCCTGCTCCGAGCAGGACAGAACATAGTGAGGGTACACTGTCAAAAGGCTTTTAGAGCTTTGCATAAAACTGGGGCGCAGAGCATAGCAATATGCTAATTCCTCTTTGGCCCAATCCCGTGAGATGCTGCCCTGTGGACATGATCTAACTTATGGAACCTGGACAGAGTCTCCTACAGGGGCAGTGATGGGATCTACAAATGAACAAGGGGAACGCTGGGCGGGACGTAAGCGGGACTTCCGCTTGAGTGGCAGCCCGTCCGTAGCATTCCGCGGTTGCCCTGGCCTCGGGGGGGGGGCTCCTGCTCACCGCGGAGGACAGGTGAGGGTCGCACCGGGTGCCTGGGCGAGCAGCGGGGGGGCGCTAACTGGGGGCAGTGCTCCCGAGGCCAGGACAGCTGCAGAACGCTACGGATGGGCAGCCAATCACGCGGAAGCCCTGCGTAAGTCCCGCCTAGCGTTCCCCTTGTTCATTTGTAGATCCCATCGCTGTACAGGGGTGTCAAACTCATTTCATATAGTGGAGCGAATTGCATTCCCTGTGCCTGCTGAGGGCAGGAAGTCATGTCATTAAGCAGGAAGTGATGTCCAGAAATAAAGGCTATTTACAACCTTAACACAAGGAAAACAGCCACACTCCTTTCCAGCATCCCATCTTTTCAATATGGCTGCTGTAAGTGCTTCGCAACCCACCTGAAATTTGCTTGCAACCCACTGGTGGGTCCCAACCCACAGTTTGGGAACCATTGGACTAGATTAGATTGCCATTTGGATCCCTAAAATTCAGGGATTTGATCTCATTTGACACATATGGTTTCTCATTTTCAGTCTTATTAGTCATGGTTGAGAAAGGAGTACTCAGCCAGATTTCACCATTCATCTGATGTAGGAACACATCTGTGTTCTTGGGTGGAAGGTCACCTAAAAAGATCTCATTCGTTAATGTCTTTTCAGCTATGAATCAAAGGAGGTGAGAAGGCCACCTTCTAAAAAACAGTCAACGATGGGTAGCAATGCACTCACTTGTCACAAATTAGTGCCAGAAATATGTGCGCAATTAATCAAAATTATATGCAGTTCTCCTTGCGGTTAGCTGATATATTACCCCCAATCAAAAACTAGAGAAGGGAAGGATGGACTTGGAATATTATTTGCTTAAGCATCCTAGGAAAAATAAGATTTATTGCAAAATAAAAAAAATAGCTTCTCAATAGCCAGTTCAGCCATACAACCCTGCAAAATCATATTTACCATGCATCCCAATACAAAGACATTAATACTCCTTGTACCTGCTCAGCCATGTCATATTGAATATTCGCCAAGACGAGGGCATCCATAGCTTGTTTAAGCAAACATTTCCTGCAATAGACTTCACATTTCAAACCAGTGAGTTGGACAAAAATGATAGCTCAAAATGCAGAAGGAGATGAGCCTTGCTGACGTCTTGTTGCAATAACCCCCAATGCAATCTCTCTTCCTTATCCAATCCCTGGAGCAGGAACTGAAGACGTAGCAATGGAGGACCACAGTGGGGACCAACTGTCAAGCCCCAGTCGGCCCCATGGATGGGCCGGTCATGACCTTTGCTTAGTGGACCTTGGCTTGGGGTGAGCTGGCCTTTGAAACAAATTATTATTATGACATATGGATCAGATCAGAGTCAGGGTTATTTCATGGTTCTGCAATGGCTGCCGTCCAAGAATGCCAGTTGGCATTCCAGGCGTGTCATTTGATTACATCGCAATTACAGCACTTCCTGCTTGATGATGTCACATCCGGCCATGACACTATTTCCGGTAGGTCCCAACATGAGTGCCATTCTAATAAGCGAGTCCTGGTGCAAAACATTTGAAAACCACTGCCCTAACACAATGAGGGCGCAATCCTAACCTGGAGTGAGGCCGGCACAGTTAGGCCAGCAAAGTTTGGCTGGCTCAAGGGCCCCCATAAAGCGCGTTTGGACCAGTCTCAGAGTCAGGGAGGATGGAGCACGTCTGTGTGTTGGCCTCCCTGACTCCGAGAGTGGTCCAAACGTACTTGACGGTGTCCCTTGTGCTGGCCAAACTTTGCTAGCCTAACTGTGCCAGCCTCACTCCAGGTTAGGGTTGCGCTCTGAGTTCCAGAGCTATGGCATCGCTTTATTAGCGGATGGTTCAAGCAGCTTGCTTGTGTGGCGTCATGGGGAACGACTGGAATCAGCACCCCGAATTTGCCCAGGCATCGTTCTGACTTTCGAGAGGGCAAAATGTGTGTGGGCCTGTGCGATCAATCAAGGCTGCTAAAGCAATCAAGAGGGGAGTGGCAGAGGAGGCTGGCATGTGAGAAGAAGGTGCAGGGTGGGGAAGGCACTGCAGGGAAGTTTCCAATGGCAGCCAGTCTCCTTGATTGAATTAGCAAAGGTAGCCATCTGCCTGATTGCATCTGGCCAGGAGGCTCCTCTTGTTTTCCTTGGCTCTCTCCTGTGCAAGGCTTCTGCCAGGCATTAACATACGGTTTGCAGTGGCTTGCAGCCTGTGGGCAAGGCTCCTGCTCTTCCATGGCAAGTCTACCCAGACACAAATGCTGACCTTCAACCATTGGCACACTTCTGCAATGGGGCAAGCTTGACCTCAACAGTTGGGAGGTTCTGGGTGATAGGTCAGCCAGCCCACAGTTCTCCTCTGCTGCTTTCTGCTCCATTCCCCTCTTCAAAGCCAGGGACGGGGATAAGGAGGAAGAGCACTGGCTGGCTGATATGGGAGAGCTGGGAGGAAGAGTTGAAAGCAGTGGTGTCATTCAAATGATTTAGTAACAGGAACTCACTTTTGAGTTCAAATTCAAATGTTGAAAAAAAAACACACAAAAAAAAACCCAGAAGCAGCCATGGAGCCCGTTAGGATCCGGAACGCCCGTTCTGGTCCGTTCCCCCTGAATGACATCACTGGTTGAAAGCATATGCCGGGGTGGTGTAGATGGTGGCTCAGGAGATGGCCTTCGATCAGGAAGATCCAGATTCTAGACCAGTGGCCCATCAGATGACTCAGGGAGCACAAGAGACAACAGGTTGCCTGCATCCTGTGGCCACTCCCTTGCACCTGGCATTCTGAGGTAAATTCTGAGGTAAACACACTGGTGGCTAGTCAAGATTCTCCACAGCATTTCTCTTTTTTGATAGCCACCAGAACCAGATGCTCCTCTTCAGAACATGTGCTCTTAGGAACAGCCCCGCTGGATCAGGCCAAGGCCCACCTACTCCAGCGTCCTGCATCTCACAGTGGCCCACCAGATGCCTCAGGGAGCACACGAGACAACAAGATGCCTGAATCCTGTTGCAACGCCCTTGCACCCGGCACTCTGAAGCAACCTATTACTAATGTAAGGAGGCTGCACCACCCATCATAGCCTAGAGCCCACAATGGACTGTTCCTCCAGAAATCTGTCCAATCTCCTTTGAAAGGCACCTAGGCCAGATGCCACCCCCACCTCCTGTGACAAGGAGTTCCACAGATAAACTCCCATTCTGCCCGGGAGCCACTGCAAAGCCCCTCTATGTTCCCCTGATAGTCACGCTGGCCGGCCGCATATGCCAGAAATCCAGCTGACATAACTATCGAGGATGCATGTACATTCATGTGCTTTCGCCATTCTTTCAACTGGGAACGAAGGAGCTCGTTTAGCAGCAGAAGGAAACGAATGTCTCCAATAGACATGGGCTTCTGTATCTGCAGGATATTTCCTCTGGAAATCATAATAGTATTTAATCTTTTGCTGTGTTATCATCAATCACCATTTCCATTGCAAGAGGGAAGAAAGCCTTCTGCATCTCTCACTGGTCTGCTTCGTTTGTGGCCTGCTTTGAACAAAGAAGTCATCAGAGACCATCCTCTCCATCCCAACTCAACTCTTGCCATTCACCAGCGAAAAACTGACAGCCCTATTGTTCCACTGCAGGAAGGGAGATCAAGAGGCAGCAAGTAGGAACAATGGCTTTTTCCTGCCATCAAAGCCCATTCAAAAAACAACAACGCATTTACCTGTTTCAACACAGGCACCAAAATGGATGGCTAAATAAGAAAAGCACAGGGGGCATTGAGGATGACATGCAATTAAAGGATTAAACATTTATACATTTCGAGAGAAAGAGGCTCGAAATCACTGAGCCATTAATGACTTCGAATGAAAGGGGACCTTATCTGTTCATTCAACCATAGTGTTGGGAGCTGCAGATAGACTGTTATCTTTGCTGAATTGTTCCATTCGCACTGAGGCCGGATCCATGTGCTTTGGCTGCCACAGTGACGTTTTGTTCTTTTCGCCTCCAAGGGCCTTTCCCCTCGGTGACTGAGGGAAGAAAAAGTTTGAAACACCATCTTTGCGGGAGGAGAGAGATAATGGTGTGTATTAACGGTGCTATTAAGGGTGTAATCCTAACCTGGAGTTAGGCCGGCACAAGTTAGGCCAACAAAGTCTGGCCAGCACAAGGGACACCAAAAAGTATGTTTAGACCACTCTCAGAGTCAGAGAGGCCAGAGTACAGACGTGCACCATCCTCCCTGACTCCGAGAGTGGTCCAAATGCGCTTTACGGTGGCCCTTGTGCCGGCCAAACTTTGCTGATATAACTTGGCCGGCCTAACTTCATAATAGGATTGCACCTAATACAAGATTACAACGTTCTTGTGGCTTGTACACTTCCCACTGAGATGGTTAACCTTATTATGAAACACATGAGCTTCAGGGAAAGCTATATGAAGCTTCCTAAATACCCCAGGTACACATCAGAACACCCCAATCCAAATTCAAAAGGATGGCTTCACTGAGGCCTTCAGAAATGGCATTTCAGAACTTTCAAAGGAACGTCTTGGTCAGTGTTCTTCAATCCATGGGTCAGAACCCACTTGGTGGGTTGCGACCTGATGTCAGGTGGGTCCCGGAAAGCTGGGAGAAGCCATCTTGGAAAATGCAAAGCTTACATTTGTTATATATTTTTTTAGTGAGAGTTAACAGATGGTTTTTTTCAATTTTGTTTTTAGTTCAGTGCTTTTACCTCATATTTTGTCATAATCATAATCTTGCTTTCTGTCAGGGATGAACATAAGAACATAAGAACATAAGAAGAGCCCTGCTGGATCAGGCCAAAGGCCCATCTAGTCCAGCTTCCTGTATCTCACAGCGGCCCACCAGGTGCCCCAGGGAGGCATGAGACAACAAGATGCTTGCATCCTGTTGCCACTCCCTTCCACCCGGTACCAGTAGCCCACCACCTTTGTAAGGAGGTTGCACAATCCATCATTGCCTATAGCCCACGATGGACCTTTCCTCCAGAAATCTGTCCAATCCCCTCTTAAAGGCATCAAGACCAGATGCCATCACCACCTCCTGTGGCAAGGAGTTCCACAGATTAACTACCCGCTGGGTCAAAAAGTACTTCCTTTTATCTGTTTTAACTCTCCCAACCCTCAGCTTTAGTGGATGCCCCCTGGTTCTGGTGTTTTGAGAGAGGGAAAAGAACATCCCTCTATTGACTTTATCCCTTCCATGCATAATTTTGTATGTCTCAATCATGTCCCCCCTCAGGCGCCTTTTTTCTAGGTTGAAGAGCCCCAAACGCTGCAGTCTTTCTTCATAAGGGAGGTGCCCCAGCCCCGTAATCATTTTTGTCGCTCTCTTCTGCATGGTTCATGGTTCATGGTTGTACAATTGCTGCAGTCCAAGGATGCCAGTTTGCATTTCAGGAGTGTCCTTTTATTATGTGACATCAACAGCACTTCCTGCTTGATGATGTCACTTCCTGCCACAACATTGCTTCCAAGTTAATGACATCACTTCCGGTGGGCCCCGACGCAAGTGCCATTCTCAAATGTGGGTCCTGGTCTAAAAGATTTGAATACCACTGGTCTAGGTCAAAGCTTTATCCGTTGCTTTTGTGTTCCACTCTTTCTAACCAACTTCTTCATTCCCACCCGATCTGCCTGCCATCTCTTGACCTTGTGATGTGTAATCACTATGTTTAATGTGCAGAAATAAATATGATTTACTTTTCCTTCATTTTACACATTGTGCTGCCATTTGTTGTGCTCGCCCAATGTGTTTCTTTCACGCTTGGGACTCTCTGATTCTATTTCAGCTGATAGAAATTCCATTATTTAACCCCAGTGACCAGCATCTCCATCTTTTAGACTTGGGAGAGCTGAGAGTTCTCGAGCTGTGTGATGGATTTAATTTGGGGCTCCTTCTGTCACGGTACTAACAGGGACACCAGCGCATATTTCCCCCTGATCATTTCCTTGTTGCTGCACACCGTTCCGCACGGCTACATCAAAGTGAATATTAAAGGTTGCAGCCTTATTGCCCAGGGTGACATTATATGGGAATTACATGAATCAATATGAGTTCTGGAATACAATCCATTTGACATTTAAAGCACTGTCTCCGTGCCACGCGCTTGTCGGAACGTGCTTTCACCGTGGGATTTTGGGCTTGAGTGTTCACAAGAAATATTTGCAGGCTTTTGTGAATTATTGAGTGTTGGTCACCAGTATATCGATCAAAAGCAGTATGCCTTTCCACTATAACATATAAAACTTTCAAATATATATTCCATCCAACAGTGACAAGTTAGTTCCAAAATCAAACACAGAACCAGGGGCAGGGGAAGAAATAGAACTCATACATTCTGACTAGTACTTCTAAAGTTTGCCACATTCCTATCCATGAACATGGGAGAGTTTTATCCCCATACTTTGCTTTCAAAAGTGTTATCAAAATTGGGTGGAAGTTTTGCTTTTCAGAACAGACTGCATGCAAATTTAATCCCATTTAGGGCACAACCCTAACCT
The DNA here is from genome assembly GCA_029204185.1 of Lerista edwardsae. Taxonomy (NCBI): domain Eukaryota; kingdom Metazoa; phylum Chordata; class Lepidosauria; order Squamata; family Scincidae; genus Lerista; species Lerista edwardsae. The sequence continues at coordinate 18,417 of JAJKFI010031966.1, forward strand.
GGAGTTATAAGTGATAAGTGATAAGTGGAGGTATTAGTGATAAGTTAGAAAGATTTCTAAAAGCTGTATTAGTTAGTAATGTAAATAAAACCGAAATGTAACGGATTTTCGCGTACGGGACTGTAAATTCATAAGTAGTAAGAAGAATTGCTAAATAAAAAATATATATTCCTAACCTGGAGTTAGGCGGGCACAGTTAGGCCAGCAAAGTTTGGGTGGCACAAGGGACACCGTGAAGTATGTTTGGTCCATTCTCAGAGTCAGGGAGGCCAGCACACAGATGAGCGCATAGAAGTGATGTCATTAACCTGGAAGTGATGGCATGTCAGGAAGTGACATCATCAAGCAGGAAGTGTTGTCATTGTAACACAATAAAGTGACACTCCTGGAATGCAAACTGGCACTCTTGGACTGCAGCAATTGCACAACCATGAAACATCTCTGACAGAAAGCAAGATGAGGACAAAATGTTATATAAAAGCACCAAACTAAAACCAAAATTTAAAGAAAAGCCTCACTTGAAAATTCAAACCGTTAACACTCTCAAAAGGAATATAGCAAGAGTAAAGTCTGTAGCTTCCAATGTGGCTGCTCCCAGCTTTCCACGGCCCACCTGATATCAGGTCATGACCCACCAAGTGGGTCCCAACCCACAGTTTGAATAACACTCATCTTTGACCACATTCCGTGTGCTCCCAAGAGCAGCCCGGGACCAAATATAATCCAATACAAAATGCCTCTTCTAGTTGTTTGAATTTCTGAGTATTTGAATATTTAGGTTCCCAGCGCTATTCTGACAAACTCATCACAATGCCTAAACGCATACTCAGTGACTGCCAATTTATTTATTTATTTATTTATTTAATTTATGCCCCGACTTTCTGCCCCATGGGCACCCAAGGCGGCTTACAATATTAAAATACAACAAAACACAGTATTTAACAATTAAAAACAATAATTAAAAACAATACTACAATCATTAATAATTAATCACACTGTTGTTCTTTTTTTATTCCCCTGATGTCTCCCTTGTACCCATATATACAGCGGCTCAGTTCAAAGTGCATTTACTGCCATATGCGCATTTCGTGGTCTCACGGGAGAACTATTATCAGCTACGACTGAGCAACAGAGCTGTGAAATTGCCACTGCTAAGGATGGATCACTCTTCCTCTGCAAAAATGCCAGCTGGCATTGTGTATCGAGGATGATGCAATACACAATGCAGACACTGAGCGAGAAGAACTGCATCACCTTCTCATCATCCATCTCTCCAATCCAGCGGTGGACCTGCTGCAGATTGAGGGGCACAGTGCCACGTTTAATTAACTTGAGGTCCATTACATTTCAAGGGGGGAGGTGTAGCTGGAGAGTTCCAGGGCGCAATCCTAACCTGGAGTTAGGGCGGCACAGTTGGGCCAGCAAAGTTTGGCCAGAACAAAGGACACCGTAAACTATGTCTAGACCACTCTCGGGGTCAAGGAGGATGCAGCAGGATGCAGGCATCTTGTTGTCTCGTGTGCTCCCTGAGGCATTTATTTATTTTTATTTATTTTTAAAGATTTTTACCCCGCCTTTCTGCCTAAAAAGGCATTCAAGGCGGCAATACAAAAACAATTAAAAAACAAAATAAAAACATCATAATTTAAAAACAGTGATTAAAAACAATATAAAAATACAATATACAAATACAACTGTTATCCCCTGGATCGAGTACAAAAAAATAAAAAATACAAGAAATACAAGACCAGCCAGCCTGTCATCTGGTGGGCCATAGTGAGATACAAGAAGCTGGAATAGATGGGCACTTTTACATGCTTTTGAACTGCTAGGTTGGCAGGAGCTGGGACAAGTGACGGGAGCTCACTCCGTTGCGCAGTCTTGAACTGCCAACCTTTCGGTCAGCAAGCTCAGCAACAGCAGTTTATCCTGCAGCACCACCACGTCTCACATCCCCCTGCATACATAACAGTAAATTCCAGGGCTAAATTTAGCTCCCACCCCACCCCCAGCAGACTCCACCTTCCTCACTATCTTTTTTTTTTTTTTAAATAAAAACAAGGCCCGCAGATAATTAAATGTTTCATGCCTTTGTTACACCTCAGTAAATATTGTCTATAAAAATCAATTGGCACTTACTGTACTTAATGTATAATAATGGTTCGTATAAATCTAAATTATCCATATGGATCTAAATTAAATGCCTAGGTTTAAGTGTATTTAAGACCTTTAATTAATAAAGTGTTACCAAATAACCATTACTAATCTGTTTACTTCAAGCCTGATTTCCATTTTCAAAGGATTTATTTCTTGGCTGCGCATGGGGGAGGGATGCAGAGGAAGAGAGGGTGAGACATTTCTTTTTCAGTGCGCCTGCAAGTATCGTGAATGTGCATGGAGCCCTATCAACCTACCAGATGTTTTCATTTTGCTGCACGGTGTCTGTGCATGCAAGATTTTGGAGTGCGGCCCCCAAAAGGGGATTAATTATGGGTGACTTTTCGGATCTGGAAGATCAGACACAGCAGTGGTTCCCCAGCTTTTTAGACCGCTTTTAGAATGGCACTCACGTCAGGTACCACTGGAAATAATGTCATGAACCTGGAAGTGATGTCACGGCTGGGAGTGACATCATCAGGCAGAAGTGCGCTCATGGTGATGTCAATCAAATGACACTCCTGAAATACAAATAGGCATTCTTGGACTGCAACAATTGTGCAACCAGGAAACATCTCTGATAGAAAGCAAGACTACAACAAAATAGTATGTAAAAGCACTGAACTAAAAACATTTAAAACAAACAAACAAAAAACCCTCACTTGAAAATTCGAATTGTTAAACACTTACAATAGGAATATAACAAGAGTAAGGCCTACAGCTTCCAAGATGGCCGCTCCCAACTCTCGGTGACCCACCAAGTGGGTCCTGACCCACACTGAGATAGGGGACAGTTCAAGTGTTAAGAGCCTAACAAAGGGCCCTATCCTGTCCAACTGTCCAATAGTGCCAGCCAGCCAGCCAGCCAGCCAGCCAGCCAGCTGATAGATAGATAGATAGATAGATAGATAGATAGATAGATAGATAGAT
>JAJKFI010031967.1:0-11620 GCA_029204185.1 Lerista edwardsae
GAGAGAGAGAGAGAGAGAGAGAGAGATCATCAAACCCTTAAGATCACCCTCCAAAACACCATGTACACAGGCTTTGGATGCGGGAAGGGAGCGGGACAGAAAGGATCTCCTCCAACAGCCACCATGTAACTGCCTGTGCAGAGCCTTAATTTCCAATTAAAACAGGCTCTATAATAAATCTGACTCCCCCCCCCTCCTGTCTCCCTTTCCTGCCTGCTCCCACCATGCGGTTTGATGTCGCTCCATAGGCAGCTGATAGAACTATTACACCCACTTAGAACAGCCGAGATGCTTGGACCTGATAAATACATTCCGCCGGCCCCCAGATAACCCAGTCTTGGCAACTGGTGAAAGCAGGGAGGCCACCCATGGCGTGATTTGTAGCGATAAGCACGGATTTCCCTGTCCGCGTGTTCGGAGAACTCTGCACCGAGCAGATTGCGAGCCCCACCAGGTCTGTCCATCTCATTTTGAATTCTCGTTGCCATTCGAATTCCTTGGGAAGCAATGTGGATTTCAGTTTGGAAGAGGCTGCAGCACCATCTACAGGGGGCAGCAAATGTGCGTTTTCAACGTGGAAGACCTGGTATTATGTGGGTAAAGCGCACATCCCAAGAGCTACGTTGAGTATTTATAGCTGGAGTGGCAGTTTCGATAATATTTAGCTCATCCTCGGCCTCCGAGGGACTTGAGGCTTCGCTCACCGATCATAATTGATTGAGCCTTGCGGCTTACCCTTGAACAATGTGGAGATATTTTCTCGGTTGGGAATGGCATGCATCTTAAACCGTTTGTCGTGTTCCAAGGGAAAACAAATGTCCTTTTCCATTGTCGCTGCAGAGCAGGTGGAAATTTGGAAGGATTTTTTTCTCATGCTTTTCGAACAGAGTTGTCAAAGCTGTATTTTGTATCATTCTGATCACAGGTAAAAAACAGGTGTTGAATGTGCTTGCATCATCACGAGCCTCACCTTTCTCATGCTCTCTGGTTTCAAGCCCCCCAATTCATTTTCCTCTTTTGAAGTGTGTGCTTGTCAGTGCGATCCTAACCTGGAGTTAGGCTGGCTCAGTTGGGTCAGCAAAGTTGGGCCAGCACAAGGGACACCGTCAAGTATGTTTGGACCACTCTCGGAGCCAGAGTGGCCAGCCAGAGGCAGATCTAAGGGAGGGCAAAGCTCTAAGTTTTGCAAGAAGCCGTACCTTGCAGTGGAAATCACTCCTCTCCTACACCGTTTTAGCCAATCCTCACAGGGAAAAGCAACATCTTGGCATTGCTTACTGGCTACAGCAGCAAGGGAGAGGAGGGATTTACATGACAGGGTAAGGCTTCTTGCAAAACTTAGAGCTTTGCCCTCCCTGTAGATCTGCCCCTGTGGCCAGCACACAGATGTGCACCATCCTCCCTGACTATGAGAGTGGTCCAAACGTGCTTTATGGTGTTCCTTGTACCAGCCAAACTTTGCTGGCCTAACTGTGCTGGCCTAACTCCAGGTTAGGATTGCACCCTTTAAAAAAAAATTAAAAGCTACATATACTTTTACAAGAGAGAACCATAAAGCTGGCATTTCAATTAAAATATTTGAGCCTTAAGGATAAAAGAACAGCCAGGCCATCCATTTCCTGGTAAGAGACAGAACAAAAGAAAGCAACAGCTATGTTTTATACATATTCCTTTTTAATTACTCAAAAGAAGACGAAAAGCCCACAGGTCCGGAGTGTATCACTTCCATTATCACCCGTCACCACAATCTTCTGTTTGTCGCTTTCCCTCTTCTGACTTCTTTTCCCCATTTCCAGATTTAGAAAGATTTGCCTCGAAAATTAAGGTCAATTAAGATAATTGGGTGATAAAGTGCTCTACTAATTCTCCTTGTCACAGCCATAACTATGGATGGTGCAGGAGGTGTGGAATTGTGTGTTGTGCAGTGCTGAGAGCATGACGAGAAGTTTGGGGTATTTGATGGATGGCTTCCACCCAGCGTTGTTATTCAGCCGGAACGCTGGGCGGGAGGAACGGGTGAGCGGCAGCCCGCCCGTTGCGTTCCGGTCCGTTTCGCCGTCTTCCCCGCCCCCACGGGGACTGTAACGGCAAAACGTTTCGGGGACGGCGAAACAGACCGGAACGCAACGGGCGGGCTGCCGCTCACCCGTTCCTCCCGCCCAGTGTTCCAGCTGAATGACAATGCTGCTTCCGCCTCTCAACCCATGCACAGTTTGCGCCTTAAAAATCAATGGCAAAGTAATTCAAAAGAGCCAACAAGAGAGCCAGAAGCTCATTGGGGCTTTTTTGGTGATTTGCCTTGTTGTGTCATTGCCTTAGAACGCAATCATAACCTGGAGCTAGACTGGCACAGTTAGGCCAGCAATGTTTGGCCAGAACAAGGGACACCGTAAAGTGCGTTTGGGCCACCCTCTGAGTCAGAGAGGCCAGCGCACAGACGTGCGCCATCCTCCCCGACTCTCTGAGAATTCCAAACATTCTTTGATACTAAACAGAGAAAGCCTGGTGTATTTGCAGTGCTGTGGGGTGCCTATGGGGAGAGGGGCAAAAATGCTGCATGTTGTAATGCAGTCCCCCCCATCACCTCCAGAGCCATTCGTGGCGCAGACAGGAAAGTCTCTGAGCCAGCTCTCCGAACCGTAAGTGGCTCTGAAGGCCACTTTACACAGGAGCTCAGGCTCCTGAAACACTCAGCATTTCCCCACCCCCTATAGCAGTGATGGCAAACCTTTTGGGCTCGGTGTGTCAACATTTCAGAAAATGCGCAACTTGACTCTGCTGGCGTGTCAACCTCCCACCCCAAACAAAAAAGAAACAATTCTTTATATTCTTTTATTTAAACAAAAAAATACAGCCCAATTATGTGTGATTCTATGTATTATATAAAGAAACATCAAATACTTACAAAAATGAAAAATGAGTAAAAAAAACTCAGTTTTTGTCAGGTGTTGGTGAATGGTAGAGTGTCACCCTAAACGCTGCGGCGTGTCACCTTTGATACGCATGTCATAGGTTCGCCATCATTGCCCTATAGGAACACCACAGTTTCAGTGCACTCGGAACACTACAAACATTGACCATCATCTTCAAATAGGAGGGTTAAAGGATACCTCTGTTAACACCCTCTTCAGCATCATGCAAAAAGAAGAAGAAGCAGCTTGTTGGCTCTCCATTGTTTTGAAATGGTGCCCCCATTATAGAATTTTCTGTTTCTCCTGCACATCAATCAACCAATCAATCACTAGTATTTATATACCACTTTTCAACATAAAGTTCACAAAGTGTTTTACAGGCAAATAATTACATTAAAGTTAAATGGCTCCCTGTCCCAAAAGGGCTCACAATCTAAAAGAATGGAGGACACCACCAGCAACAGCCACGAGAAAGACATTGTGCTGGGGCGAAAAGGGACAATTGCTCTCCCCCTGCTAAATATAAGAGGACACCACTTGAAAAAGTGCCTCTTGCCCAGTTAGCAGGGGTTCCTTCCCCATTTCTATCATAAGCTAATATCCTTCCCCATTTCTATCATAAGGTAAAGGTAAAGGTTTCCCCGCGACTGAATGGTCTAGTCGTGACCGACTAGGGGTCACGGTAGGGGGCGGTGCTCATCTCTGTTTCTAAGCCAAAGAGCTGGCGTTTGTCCAAGGACAAGCTTCCGTGGTCATGTGGCCGGCATGACTCTACTCTGTAGTGCATGGAACGCCGTTCCCTTCCCCACGAAGTGGTCCTTATTTATCTACTTGCATTGAGGTGCTTTCGAACTGCTAGGTTGGCAGGAGCTGGGACAAGCAAAGGGAGCTCACTCCGTCATGCAGTCTTGAACTCCCAACCTTCTGGTCGGAAAGCCCAGCAGCAGCAGTTTAACCCACTGTGCCACCACATCCCTTATTTCTATCATAGCCTGCACTTTAATAATGCAGGCTTAAAATATACATCTATCTATAAATCAGAGCGGGAAGGAAGAAACATATTCAACATTCACTTGTTGGAAGTGGAAACGTGGGCACTGTACGCAGCGAGAGGGACAGAAAATGAGCTTGGCCGGCCCCCTTCTTGTGACACAAAGTGGACGTTAAATTTAGAGTTTGAATTGCCATCACAGCCCGCTGCTGGGTTCTCCTCGGGAGGAGTGTCTGCACAGCGCAAACAGCAGTCCAGCTTTGAAGGGAAAAAATAAAATAAAATAAGTGAATGGTTACAATTAAATGACACTGCCTCAGAGACGGTTGGTTGATTTATAGTCCGGTCCTCACAGTCTTCAGCAATGTCCATCTCCACTCTTTTTGCCTGGTTAAGGGGTGGCAGAGAAATGGCAGCATGCCAGATCTTCTGATTGCCATTGGCCCAGGAGCACAAGGGGTCTGCGGGGGAGAAGGAAAAGTCTCCAGCCCAGAGCACTCAATGGTGGGTGCTTAATCTCTTGTCCAAAGCTGCTGAAGGGAATTGTGCAGCACTGGATGCTTCCTCAGCCCCTCCCCCACACAAACGCACACTTCTCCCCACAAACACACACATTGTTGCCTCCATTTGCAGTGAACAGGAAAGACACCAGCATTCTGACCTTGGCTGCCTTGATGATTATGAATGGCTTACCAAGGATAGTGTAGCCTACCTAGCTGCTTAACAAATGGATGGCTCATCCGCTTAACAGTGCCATCTAGTAGGGTCACGAGGATTGGTATCACCCAGTGCAGGGCAGGAGAAGGGCAGGGACGGGGGCAGAACAGGGTGGGGAAGGGTGAAACGGGGCAAGGGGGATCAGTGAGGGCCAGAAAAGTCTCCAGAGCCCAGATCTACTGGGCTTCCAGATGTGGAGCCCAGATCTTCTTATGAAAGAGACCAGGATCCACTTTTTAGAATAGTACTCGTGCGGGGACCTGTTGGAAGTGATGTCATTAACCTGGAAGTGATGTCATAGTGACATCATCAAGCCGAAAGTGCTGTCAGTGTGACATAATCAAATGACACCCCTGGAATGCAGACTGGCTTTCTTGGACTGGGGCAACTGCACACCCCTGAAACATCCCGACCAGAAAGCAAGATGAGGGCAAAATATTATGTAAAAGCACTGAATTTAACACAAAATTAACCGAAAGAAAACCTCACTTGAAAATTTAAACTGTTGACACTGACAAAGGAATACAGCTAGAGTAAGGTCTGCAGCCTCAAGATGGCTATGCCCAGCTTTTTGTATGTACGTTTGGACCACTTTCAAAGTCAGAGAAGCCGGCACACAGATGTGCGCCATCCACCCTGACTGAGAGTGGTCCACATGCGCTTTACGGTGTCCCTTGTACCAATCAAACTTTGCTGATCTAACTGTGCCAGCCTAACTCCAGATTAGGATTGTGCTCTGGGACACCAGAATGCAATGGTCCTGTTCCTCATGCCACCCCCTTTAACGTGAGTACCCCTTAAAAGCTCTCCCTGCCCTACATCTCCTAAACAAAAATGTACTTTGGCTTAAAATAATTGCCATCTTTGACGTGATGGTGATGGTTGTCTGGTTGCAGATTGCCCTTGCTTCCTTTCATCAGTGTGCTTTCCTCGATGCTCCTTCCAGACAAACAATCACACAAACAAGGAGCGTCGTTCGCCAGACTCCTGAAATAAAAGCAAGCTCTTAACAAGCGTTGTTTCACAATGCCCACACACGCTTCTCGTTAACAGCCTTCTATAGACTCTCCATCTTCTCTGCTGCTTTCCTGATCTAATTAGTTGTGCACAGAACCAAAATTCCATCTTGGAAGACCAACATTTGCCCCTTGAGAGTGCTTTTGGCTCTCATACTCTGTAGTGTGGGAAGCCTTTCCTGTTCTCAGCTGGGGAAGCACAGAGCAAAGAAAGTTGTAATTACAAGTGATTACGAATTGTAAGTTTATTGCCAAATATTACGAGGCCGCCATGTTGGGGAAGGAATGCAGTTTTCTTGCGCTGAGCTGTTGAAGGCGTAATGCTACTGTTTTGTGTCTGCCTGGCTACAATTCGTCATATTTATTCTGTTGTTATGTAGACCTGTCGCCTCAATGTACAAAGAGGGAAAGAGATCACTGATGAGATACCAAAAGTTACAAGATCATGTGATCTGGAGTAAAATGAGTCATAATTTCTAACAATTGATCCATTTATATAAAAGAAGCTGGTCTTGTCTACACAAATGTCTCTCCCTTTTAGTGCTGGCACCTGATTTGGAGGTGACAGGTAACCAGATCCCTGTGGGTGACACTACCCAGGTCCAATCTGAAGTTGCCTCTCAGCAACACCAACTTTTAGCTGCTCATCCCGAGAAAGAAAGTCAAGTAAATCTAATTTATAGTCCATCCCAAGCCACATAGCCATTGAGACCTGTTCTACTACTCATGCTAACCAAAGGATCGAGGTGAAAAATCCCTACTCCTTTACCCTTTCCTTCACTATCCATGCAGTTAGGACTGCACTGGACTTTAGGCTGGGGTATGGAAGGTCACCTGAAAGGTCATCTAGTCCAACCCCTTGCCTATCTCAGGAAATCTTCCTGGAGCATCTCCAGAAGGTGCATGGCAAGACTATGCTTGAAGGTTTCCAGGGGTAGAGAATTGACTAGCTCCCTTGATTGTTCCACTGCCAAACCACCCCTGACCATCAGGAGCCTGATGTCCAACCAGGTACGTGTGGGGAAAAAAGACGACACCAGCAGTCAATCAAGTGTAAAGCAAAACATTTCTACCCACATTTCTGGTATATTTCTGGTAACGATGACCAGTTAATCCCAGACTATATTGAAGAAGTGGAAGAACTGGTTGGCTTTGGTCATGAGATCCTCCATTTTTGGAATGCCAAGGGATAGTGGCTACATGCAAGCTGCAATCCTAGCCTGGATTTCAGTCAGCACACTCAGGTCAGTAAAGTGCCAGCCAAACTCCAGGTTAGGATTACACCCTAAGGCTGCACTTCTTGAGACTTACTCTGGGAGGAAGCCCCATTGAATTTCACAGGGCTTACCAATGGATAGACCAGCATAGGCTTGTGCTATTGTTGATCATGAGTCGTGTTTATTTGAGCGAAGAATTTTGTGCTGGTGCAGCTTAATTATTGCCTTAGCGCTGCATTAGCAGAATGGTTTGCTTTTTTTAGTGGACGTAACATTTCATGTATTTTTAATTGTCGTTTGTTGTGATATTTCATACCTGATTATATAATGCTATTATAGTGTTTCCCCAACATTGCTTCTTAAGATGATTAAGAAATCAATGAATTTATGTGTGTATTGAATTGAAAATTACATTATTATTTTTTTTAAGAGGAGAAATATGCACCACCAACTTAACAAGCTGGGAGAGAACTTGTGAAACACAGATACAATGGTTATGCCCCCCTTTAATGCTTTTCAATAAAGCTCATAATTATTCCTGAGCCAGAACTGAATTGAGCAGAGAGGTGTTTCACCGAACACTAAATTAAAGGGTAGAAAACATCCATTTTTAACTATTCTTACCATTTAAATTAATCTTACCCTATTTTCATTGGGGCTTACTCCACTGAAAGTGCATATAGGAATTGCAGTTCCATGCTTTCTCATTATAAGCAGCGGTGAATGATTATAGGGTGTAAGTAAAGTTGAGATGCAGATCTTTTCTTTTTTTACTATTTTAAGAGTAGAGCCGGCTGGATCCTTCTGTTCTGTGCAAAGTTCACAAAGTTCTCTTTGATTTGTTCTCTTCTAGTAGAAATGCCTAGATCAAAACTGTGGGTTTCCCAAACTGTGGGTCATGGGCCCCCCCAGGGGTGGATTTTGCAAGTATCCTGGTTTGGTTTGCAGCAGAAAATGGTTAGCTGGAATGCTAACCTGCGGTATGAGGTCATCTTCATACCCCAAACTAAAATGTCACATTTTCTGATTTTTTTTTCTAGTAATTGTTGGCATCAGGGGCGTAGCCAAAGAAGTGCAGGGGGGTGCAATTGCAGCGGGCAACAAGCTTTGGGGGGGGGGGCAACAAGCTGAGCTTGACACTAGTGGCCAAAAACGGTGAAAACCTTGGTATGTATGAATAATACCATCATGTTATATATCATTGGAAAGGGCATTTGATGCAGAATGCAATGAAACTAACCAGATATCTTTGCTCTATCAAATGCTATGGCCAGAAAATGAAAATACAACGGTCATGTAAAAATTGGGGGCAGCAGAGGAGGGGACGCTGCTGGAGGGAGGATGCCAGTCCCCCCCCCCCATTTTTCAACTTCTTAAAAAAACCCAAACATGTGGTCACTTCCCAAAGTGACATCACTTCCTGTTGTGAGGTCACTTCCTGGGCATCATTTTGCCCTTGGCACTGGGCGACACTTTCATGAGCTACACCACTGCTTATGAAAAACCAACTTCTAGGTAAGAATGGAGCACTGTATGAAGACCCACAAGGACCCTTATCTTAGGTAAGCTGCTTTTAGAGATGATGGCTGTATCTACTACCAGTGCCAATCTAGAAGGTCGGGAGGAAAAAGATATCTATTATCTCTGCCTCTATCCAGAGATAGGTTAGATTGGAAATAGGGTGGGTGACATAGAGACAGCAAACCTTCATTCACTCTTCTAGAGTCAACTGATTGCCTTAAATCATCTTTGCCAGGGAGAAACTTAAAGTTTTGCACTGCTCAGTGGAAAGCTTGCTTGGGGAAAAAAAAACAGTTATCAGTGATCTTGAACAGAGCGGCGTTGCCTAGCGACAGTTCTAGTTATTGAAGCATTTCCACAAATCTTTGCAGGGATCTCGATAGTGCCACAATCAGGTTTAAAGGAAGAGAATCCCTTGATCCTCCAAAGATGGTTGCATCAACATGAAAATATGTCATGTTGCACAGACCTTGCCATGGATTTTGACGAGTGTAGCAGGGGTGAATTGGAGGGAGGAGGTGGAGGTGGGGAGGGACTAGTAGAAGCAAGTCTGTACTACAAAACTCAAGAGCAAGATCTTCTAAAGAAACTTCTGGGAATCCTGGGTGTATGTGTGTTTGTAAAGGTAAAGGTAAAGGTTTCCCCATGACCACATGGTCTAGTTGTGACTGACTGTAGGGGGCGGTGCTCCTCTCCGTTTCTGAGCCTGTAGAGCTGGCGTTTTGTCCAAGGACAAGCTTCCGTGGTCATATGGCCGGCATGACTATACGCCGTAGCACACGGAATGCTGTTCCCTTCCCACCAAAGTGGTCCCTATTTATCTACTTGCATTTAGGTGCTTTCGAACTGCTAGGTTGGCAGGAGCTGGGACAAGCAAAAGGAGTTCACTCCGTCGTGAACTCCCAGCCTTCTGGTCAGAAAGCTCAGCAGCAACGGTTTAACCCGCTGTCCCACCACATCTCATATGTCCCATGTGTGTTTGTATAAGGCAGCAAATTCCATGTCAGCATAATGCAATAAATGTTCACAGCATGGCCTTTCCAAGGACTAGGTGAACTATGAATATTTATTCCTTTATTAGTATGCTTGCTTTACTTTTTTGCCTCAAGGTTTTGGCTAGTCTGATTTTGTCAAGATTTGGTCCAGTCCTAACCCAACTGTTTTGATGGACAGCAAATCCTCCTCCCCACTTTTTGAGATGCTGTGTGGTGGCCTAGCCCTCCAGTCATACAGAGCACAATCCTAACCTGGAATTAGGCCAGCACAAGTTAGGCCAGCAAAGTTTGGTCAGCACAAGGGCCACCGTAAAGTATGTTTGGACCACTCTCAGAGAGGCCAGCACACAGACATGCACCATCCTCCCTGACTCCGAGACTGGTCCAAACATGCTTTACAGTGGCCCTTGTGCCGGCCAAACTTTGCTGGCCTAATTTATGCTGGCTTAACCCCAGGTTAGGATTGCACCCTTAGACAGATATATGTTCCATGGTTTTGATTTGATTGGTACGTTGAAATGGTGGTCTTTATGTTCTTTATGGTGCTTTTGCGTCTGTGGGTGTGTGTGTGCCTGCAAGAGGTATATTTTCTGCGTAGTTTAAGATAATAAACAAACATATTTAACTTAGCAAAATGGAAGCAGATGCTTGGAAATACTGCTTGGAAGTCATTCCAAAGCCTGGGCTTGTAATGCTTTCATTCTTGCCTCTTTTTTTTGGTGGTGATTGGCGTATTATCTAGCAGCTCTCTTTCTGCCGTTAAGCAGAAGTGGCTTCTGTGATTTTCCGTTATCTGAGATGATGGAATCAAATAAAGCATTATATTCTGTACTGCAGGGCACTGAAACTCCGATACTGGCAATATGGGTTCCATCAAGCCAAATGACTCACTCCCTTTCCTCCAACAGGATGTTAACCACAACATGCAAATACAAATCGATGCAGCCGCACAAGTGCTAATAGGAAGAATTGTCTGGAGAGAAAGGCAGCGTCTCAGCATGCCAGCACGCTAAGGTATGCCGGTGCGGAAACATTGGGTTTAAAAGGTTATTGGGTGGCTTGATCTAGAAAGCGGGCACCTCATTTTATGGAGCAGAAATCAATGGATTCCCAATACTGACCAAAGCCGGGTCAATTTGACCAAAGAGGAATAATGTTTGCATGGGGAAACAGTGGCGTACCGAAGGGCGCAAACCTAACCTGGCGCTGCGCCGGCATTGCGCCAGCTCTTGCGCCAGACCAGAGCTGGCACAACGGTGCTGTGAAGTGCATCTACGCTGTGGATTCGAACGTGGGGCCGGCACAAGCAGCAGCGCTAGCTCATGGCCTGACCGCGCCCGTCAGCTGCAGCGGCCGAGCGCCGGCTTAACTCTTCTGGCGCAGAGCCAGTGGTGTCATCCTGGCGGAACGGCCCGGTACGCCGTTCCGCCAGTTCCACGGACGGGCCCGGGCCGCGCCGCCTCTCCCGAGGATGGGCGAGCTGCTCCTGGGCCCGCCTGCCCGCCCGCCCTCGCGTCCCGAATCGCTCTGAAATGGAGCGATTCGAGGTGCAGGGAGGCGCAGGGAGGCGTGGCTGCCCTCCGCCATAGGGGCGGAGGGCTGCCAATCATCCGGGCGTTCCGGTTCCTGGCGTGCCCGGATGACGTCTCTGCGCAGAGCCACGCCGAGTGTGTGCCAGAAGAAGGTGGGAGTCATAACAGGGCGGCACCATGGGCGGAGAGGGGGCAGTGGTGGGTCTGCTGGCCCAGGGAGCAGGTGGGACCATTCGGCCGCATCCAAGGTCTCGTCCCCGGGCTGCTTGGCCCCGATTCAGGCCGTGCTTGTGACTTCACGGGCGCAGAGCCAAGGAAGCCATTGGGAGGGCTGGAGCCTCCCCTGGTGTAAGGGCACGCTCCTCAGGCCTCGCAAGGCTGCACTGCTCCAGTGCAGTTCAGGATTGGACCGCCCATCAGCTGCAACACTGACAGCCCAATCCTATGGGCTAGTTATGACAATGGTTTGGGGAAGGAATGGGCTGAAGAGGGTGGATCTCAGCAGTAAATGTGCACAGTAGAGCCTATCCTCCAACCCTCCCTACCCTCTTTCTCTCATACTTACACCATCTTCATAGCTGGTGTGTGTCCAAGACACCTAGAAGGACAGGAGGACTATTCAGAAATAAGCCGAGTTTTCAACTTACCTCTGGTTGTCCTTCTGGTCTACACCCCCCCCTCCATTGGATGCAGTGCAGTGATGTCATGCAGGGAGTACG